>JAPQRN010000538.1:0-16799 GCA_037367275.1 Coranthus polyacanthus | reverse complement strand
TTTTTTATAGGTCAAAGTAGGTTCACACCTGGCTGAAATATAATTTATTTGATTGGACTTCAGGTTTGCTAACTCCTATACCTCTTTTTTGAGTCATTAGCCCAAGGGTTCACTTACTTTTTCCAGCAGCACTATGAATGTTTAATACCTGTGTTCAATAAAAACATGAAATATTAACATTTTTTGTGTGGTATTAGGTTAAGCACATTGTGGTTGTCTACGTATACTTGTGACATAGCTAAAGATCACATCACATTTTATGAGCTTCTACTTCTGTATCTGCTATCCATGTGGTTAAACTCCTAGAAACCAATTGGCATGGAGGTTCCATCTTCAAAATACTTGCTCTAAAGAGAAGACTCATAATTGTGAAGGGCATTCGGTGCCTTTGAGGGTGAAGGATATGCTTGGTTGATGTTAATTTGTAGGGACAGAACTATGTGAAAAGTGCAGTGCTGTATAGAGTGAACTCACTGGATCATAATGTTATGTGTCAATAACTTTGAAAATGAAGTTCTTGGAAAAATAGATCAATCTTATCCCATGAGCATCGGTTTGCCATTATTAATATGTTGCATTAGAAGAGAAAGAAAAATGTCCATGTCCACATTTTAAGACAAGAGGTTCACTCACAATGGAAGTCTGGGTTCCAAAGAGCTTCATAGATAGATCTCTCATGGGAAAAGAGGCTCTGGCTCAAACACTGTGTCCGTGTTTTTTTGCTGTCATTTGGCTTAAAAAGCCTTTGCAGCACTAGTTCTTTGTGCTATCTGCAGAAATAGGAGGGAAATTATATGAGGTCACTTTTATTTTTGAGCCACTTTCTTTCCTCCCTCATTTTTGAAAATAGAGAGCAGAGCGACAGAAAAACACACAACCAATAATAGCCTGTTTATCGCTACATGCAAATATCTGATTTTACACAATGTTTGCAGGATTGTAAGTTAATGCATATTTAAATTATTTGCTGCTGCCATTCATTTCAAGTCATTACTTTGCTGAAAACAAGATTTTAGAAATTTTATGAGCTTTAAGAAAATGATATATCTTTTTTATTTGGTACACCTTTTGTGGAGGAGATAATAATTTATTGGCCAAAGTCAATTTCATAAGGAATATTAACCTTATAAAACTTATGGTTAATACTGTGTTAGTATTAACCATAAGTTTTATAAAACCTTGCTAAATGTTGATTAATATGTATATTTA
The DNA here is from genome assembly GCA_037367275.1 of Coranthus polyacanthus. NCBI lineage: Eukaryota > Metazoa > Chordata > Actinopteri > Kurtiformes > Apogonidae > Coranthus > Coranthus polyacanthus. Next base: position 15,590 of record JAPQRN010000538.1, on the reverse strand, counting down.
TGTGTGTTTAGGAGGAAATGCTTTGACCAATTCATCTAATTCATTTAAACATTTTGTTTAAAAAAAAGCCACTCATTTTATAACATGTGGTAAACCTATTGCTGTTACAGTAAGTTACCATTTGTAGAAAACACACAAGAAATTGTAGTGTCTTCACTTCACTTTTTACTCACACATTGTTGGACTTAATAGTCATTCCTCTGAAGCCATTTCAAAAGATGAAAATAGTGATTGTTCTCTACACTTCACTGCACTTTCGATGCCCAAATGTTTGTTTGTTTTTTGTAAAGGGATAGTTCTGGTTCTTGATTATGGTTGGCTGAGCTGGATTTGAAGCTGTGGTAAAATACTGTATATACACACGGCAGTGATGTTGTTTTAAAATGACCAATTTTGTTGAATTTTGATTTACTGGGTGGCGGAAAGAGATGGACAAGATAGAAGAGGAAGGTAAAAAAAAAATAAACAAAAGCAAAGCTGATGCGGAAATGAATAAAAGAGAAACTGAAGATGTGGGAAAGTCAAGATACCAAGATGAGAGTGTTAAACAGACTGTGTGTTCTGGCCGCTGTTTTCAGACCTTGTGTGTCGAGAACTGGACAAAAGCTCTCTGATGCTGGTCTAGAAAAAAGAAAAATCATGTCAGTCTTAATGTCATCTTCCCTCTGTGTCTGTGTCGCTACATCAGGTTGCTGCTTGGACATGATTCTGCTAAACGTCACTGAGGAACTACATTGCTTGGCAGAAAGGAGGTTTCATTTTTGTTTATTTAATGAATAATTTTCTAAAAGCAATATGCTTAGCCCTTAGCCCTTAGCTTCTCTAAAGTCACTGTAAAAACTTAAAGAACCACCAGGGGCATTTATATCATGTCATTGTATTAAGTCATTCTCTTAGCATGAGTTTGTTTAATCATCACCTGGGTCTTGGTCTGGTTTTATATTAAAATATCTTTAAGAACACTAATCACTTTGCGTGGCTGCCAGTACAATTAAATGTAAGCCGGTGAAGATTAAAAGGTATAAATCCACATATTTTTATTCTAGTTTTATCTTGACTATATTTTATATTTCTAGGGAATCACACAACACAACTTTAGGAAAGGTGAAAAGCTGGGGGGCTTCAATATTAATAGTAACGCACAATTGAAAAACAATTGCGATTATCAAGCCATTATCAAACCAATGATTAATGAATTTGCATATTTTCACTGCAGTGTATAAAATATAAAATGAGTTGCATTTTAATAGCTGCTGAGCAATGAATTTCACTTTTGCCATTACTATTATTAGTTACTTGAAACTAAGTTAAATGGTTATAGGGAATTATACTCCACAAATCTAAGGGAATGAAGAGGTGACCCCAGTGGTTGGAAGGAGTTAGACCAGGGGTCTGCAACCCACAGCTCCCACAGAAATACAAAGTTAAAGTACCAAATAATCATAGGTAGGTTACCAAAGAGTAGCCACCTTGTGGTACAATGCAGAGGGGGTTAAATATATTTCCGTGGCTCCAGACAGATTCTGTTTTTCACTATTGGGTCAAAAATGACTCTTTAGATTGTAAAGGCTGCTGACCCGAGTTAGACTTTTAGATGATATGGAATTCATTACCTATTAAACTGCCTTTTGTGTTTGCTGGAGATGTCTCCTGTTCTCTGGTGAAATACCTGGTCCTACAACCTTTACCTGTATATATAAATACTTCATGTTATATTCTACAGCCCCAATTCACTCTATTCCAACTTTTTCAGCCTGAATGTGAGGAATAAATGTCTTTACAAATGAAACGAAGCTGACCAGATGAAACATGAAACATACAATGAAAATACAAATTACATTTTAATATTACTACTTTCTTTTTTAATTGCATTTTTCATATTGTGTCATTTGTTTTTCATTTGGAGTTGTATATTATAGCATCATTAAAATAATTCTGGATACAATTTTGTAGAAAAATCCCTGATTGCAGTCCATGTTGCATTCAAAAAGTAATGTTTTACAAAGTGAAGTCAAACTCCTGGATGCATACCCAGATGTCCACACTCCCCAGAGGATAAATCCTGATGACACTAGACATTTAACTACATTACTTCATGTAGTTAAATGTCTCCAGAAGTATCAAAAGCTTTGCCATGACATTTGTTGAGACTTTTGATCATTACCTGGTAAACTGTGTTTTGAATGTAATGCCGAGTGTAATGTTTGGATGATTTAACAGAATGCTTGCAAAATAAAGTCTCAAATAAAATGAGACTGATGTCTGATTAAAGCAGAATAAGAGAAACCATTGAGAGCTTTATTCAAATTCCATGAGTGGTAAATTATCAGTTGTTTTTCTTTGTTTAATTTGTACATACTTAAATGGAATATGTTATTACCACAAAGGTAAAGTTGTATCCATGAAGAAATTGATTGACGTAAAATTGATTGAAATTTTGCATTACTTTAACAAAGCCAGTAAAGCCCATGCAACATGCAAAAGCCAGCTACATGCAACATCAGCCACCTGAGTCTGCTGTTCATTTCAGGATCTCAATGATCTACTATTCACTGAGTTTGGAGTGGGTTATTATTAATGTTCTTCATGAAAGAAGAAAGTGTCCATGTGTGAAACTTGGTCCTAATAAGGAATTTCATACAGTAATATATTTTTATGTGTTTTTCATATGTTTTTATGTTTAATTCAACCTCACAAAATGTATTGTTACAATATTTAGTGGCATCTAGTGGCGATGTTGTAGATTGCAACCAACTCAACAGCCCTTGCCTCTCCCTCTGCTATAGTAGCTGCTAAAAATGTGAAAGTTCCTTGATTGGGAAGTGTTTGCTTTGTCTGTCTGGGGCTCAACACTACTGTACATTATAACAGGTGATGGTAATGCACCTTAAATGTTAAGTATGTAATATTTCTGGCTTGCGTTTGTAAAAAGACCTGTTCAAAGAGGAAGGTAAAATGAGTCATTCCCTCCTCTTCTCCACGAGGAGAGAGCAGTGGTCAAACTTTTAGTGAGACAAAAGGCCATGGAATAGAAAAATAAAACGTTATTTCTTGATTCTGTAACGGTGGTTATATTCAAAAAACACAAATAAACACACCCACACCTTAGCAAAACTCTTTGGGAATGTTCTAGAGGCAATATACAGCCGAAGCACAAGCTTCCTCGTTTCTACTGTGTGTCACCAACAGGTCTGTTAGAGCTGACACACTGAAAGGTCTGTGTCTATCTGTGTGTGCTTTGCCCAGACTTTTGTCTCTCAGACAGTCGTGCAGTAAGTGAAAAGCGTAGTTATGAGGAGACCGGAGTAAAGATCCTCTATTTACTGGAGTTGCTTCATTTTTATATTGTTTCCCCTCCACACACTGCACAATGGTGTTATTGGCTGGAGATACTAACACACTGGCAAAGGTCCACACCCCTGTGGAGGTCCTGAGAGGAAAAAAACAGAAAATACAGGCAGAGGGCAGGGTCTCTGCAGGTAAATACACCACCGCACACTGACAGAGGGTCAGAAGTGATGATTGAGAAGGATTATTATTGTACGAGTCCATATAGTGTTTTTCAAGGAAAATGTCACATTGCCTTTAATGCTGCCACTTGCCATAAAATGGAAAAAAGGAGAAGAGGAAGATCATTCAGAGCTGATGTAGACACATCACAACATGGTGGACAGCTCATTCTAAAGCCCGGCCTAGACTAAAGGATTTTAAAATCCTAACAGATTTGGTTGCAACACACACTTAAGGAGAATCTTCACAGATAAGGCTCTAATCTCAAACAAGCACACACACTATTGACAATAATGACATATCACACACTAGGATATTCTCCTGCCCGACGGAGCAGCACATCACCCCATGTGATCTCATGGAGACACAAATGTAAACAAAAACACGCTGGAGTGATGCTTTACCATGAAAAAAAGCAGAAGGCTGAATGAAGAAATAGGAAACTACTGAACCAGAGAAACCGGAGGGGAGATGTTTACTGTCTGTTTTAAAGGTCTAAAAAGTATTATGCTGGCTACTGGCATCCTCAACAGCAAGAATGGTAGTGGCGTTACCAAGCAATGGTAAACATTGGCTGTTGTGGTTCTGTTTGGAGGTATCACCCCAATTTTCAGTCCTAAATATCAAACATGTTCGAAAATAGTCGGAGCAATAAATCCCTTACATTACCAGATAATCTGGGCTGGACATATATGATGAAAACAAAACACTTATTACTTTTAGATGATTATACAGCAATGAAATCATAATTATGAATATCATATTCCATTCCATTAGATCCTGCCAAATCCCACTAAATCTTACACATCTTTAAGTCTGTTGTGATGAAAAAAAGTATATAAATGCAAATCAATATATATATATATATATATATATTATAAATGTAACACATTGAAGGTAAGGTATACGCAATGTTAGAAAAAGTGATAAAAAATTTCCAGGATCTTGCCTTTTTCGGGATCCTCCCCCAAGTAGTTTTTGCGTAATTCTGCTGACAGACAGACACGACAAACAAACAAACAAACAAACAAACAAACAGCAATGAAAACATAATCTCCTTGGCAGAGTTAATAAAGCTTTTATGATTTTATGCGAGGAGTGTAATGTCCTCAGTAGTCCTGAGGAGCTTTGTTTTATCTGAGAAAATAAACCCCTAATGATTTTACCGTTATCATTGGCTTGGCTTTGCATACAAACTGAGAGCATGAAGCCTGAGAAAGGTGGCAGCGACAATGCAACAAATAAACATCCACTTTGGAAAGTGTTTGTGTCCTCCCTGTGAATGTAATACCATTTAATATTTGATCCTTGAATCCACTGAGACGTGCACATTCTTATCTATGCTTATTTGAGTTTTGTTGTTCAAAAATCTAACCTGAAAATGAGTGGGATTAATGTGGCACCTAATTAACTGGAATCAATGATTGTACACAGTGGAATAATGTTGATGATGATTTCCTCTCCTGCGCAGTGTGTACAGGCTACTACAACGGTGTCCCTGTGATGAGGATCAAATTCAGATTCAGATCATACACCAAACCTCAAATAAAAACAGACAAGCACAATCTCATTACCATATCAGCTCCAGGGTACAATACCTGCAGAGACAAAAAATTAATATGAGATTGCAGCTGGAATCTTACATCAGTTTCACAGCAGGACATTTTGGTCAAAGCAGTTTACATATTTCTCCACAGGTGACCAAAAACACACCACGTGTTGTGTTTGAGAGCAAGACTTATTCTGATTCTGCCCCTTTCATGAACATTAATGTCAAAGATGTCAAAGCTTTCAAGGCAGACAGAGGCGAGCGCTTTTGTTTTGTCTTGAAAGAAAGACTTTAGTCACTATGTTGTCAAGGTTTTTTTGTGTTTGTATTATAAGGCTACTTCTACAATTAATCGCAGAATTTTTGAAAATACTGCAAAGTGTGCAACAACTATCTATCTGTTAGCAACTTGTGCTGTGTTCAAGGAAGCATGCATGCTTTGGACAAGCGCATTATCACCTTATTGCTGAGTAGGAAAGTAAACCTCTACCCAATTATCTGGAGGGTTTTGAGACAGCACAAGAAAAATGTAAGCCCTGCAAAGTACGTTAGTAGAATATGACATATTAAAAAAGATTAAAATGGATAAAGTCACCAGAAATAAATTTAGCACTGCTTAATATTCCTTCTACTCAAGGACTAAAGCAGACGCTAGTGCAAAAATGTAAAGAAAATTTTAATTTACACAATGAGAATAGAACACGAACAGGGTCTCTGGAGGTAAATACACCACCGCACACTGACAGAGGGTCAGACGTGATGATGAGGATTATTATTGTATGAGTATATACTGTTTTGTTTTAGGAAAATGTTACATAATTTGCTTTTAAAAACCACACCGTTTATTCTATATGCAGTACCCACCGATGAAAGGGAGGAAAGGGCCAAAGCACAAAACCCTTACAGAGCTGGATCAATCAGGAATCAATCAGGAAATTGTGCTCCTTTAAAGTGTACTGTATGTACAGGACGCTCTTGCATGTCTTTGATCATATGTTTTGAAAGACATGACAAATCAGTATAGTATAGGCTTGCCCCTGTACTGTACGAGTCAATTTTAAATAAAGTATTACTTTATGCAGTTCAATCTTTTAAAAACGCGAGTTTGACCAGATTCAACTACCGTGTTTCTTCATATAGTGTCCAGGCCTTTATTTCTCTCAGCTGCAGGAGGCACCAGGCCTTTATTTGAAGGAGGCTTGTATTAGAGTCAGGCCTTTATTTATAATTTCCTCTGTTTAATGAGCAGAAATGCTCATAATTTGCGTGAAACCACGTTTTGATCTGCTACATCAATGTGCTTTTCCACAAACGCATCACCTCTACCCTTACAAAATAAAAGCCCTCTAGTGTTTCATGGATATAATGAATTTGTTGCATGACAGACCTTTTATTGTGTAAACGTTTTCCTGTGGCATTATTAAGTTTAAGATTAAGTATTAAGTAATACACACACACCTGCAGTGACTGAAACCGGACAATGACACTTCAGATGATGATCTAGAACAACAAAGTGTTTTAAATAGCCAGGTTATATTGTTGAATGTATTAAATTAAACTTGTAGAAGTGAACATTGTGCTTAACTGGCAGCACATTACATGACAGGCACCTTAAGTTCATCCATATTATTTTTTTACCCAGCCTGTTTTTGAGGACCAGCTTTTATTTGTTCATGTTGTCCTCGACCCCGGCTATTATTAGAGACCCGGCATTTAATTGACTCATAGTTTTTATGGACGGAAATATGGTAGTTAACTATTACTAACTATGTTCCATTATTGGGCATTTTCTCACAGATGCTGTTACAGATTTTTTTTTTTTTGTTTGTTTTTGCACTGGAGAATGTGATGAACTTGATCACGACAGCCAAGTGACACACATGATAGATGAGGCACTACAAACCTGTCACACTCCTTTAGCATAGCAGTGATGTAACCGTGCTACCTGTCGCAGATTCCCATGCGTTTATCTAAAAACTGTATATGGGGACTGGGGCCATCTGGGCCATATTTGCTCGAACATTTGACAGCTGACACAAATCTATATACACACAGCCGCGGTGGTTGGCAGACAATGAGTCATTCCCTTTTTGTCTTGTGATGTCTCACTCTCATGTGTGTCTGTTTGCATTAAAAGAAAGGGAAGCTCCAGGTTAATATGCTGTATCACAAATTCTCATGACCTGCAACTATGGTCATTGATCCAGCCTTCAGGAATGTACTGCATAACCCCTCGACTATGTGTCTTTGTTGCATTGTTTTTCATTTTAAATTAAATCTACTGCATTCTGCTGCTGTCGTCGGAGAAGATAATCAGCTCAGTCTGTTATGTGGTAGAGAGAGGCTCAGGCAACCTAAAGGAGGAAAAAAAAGGGCAAAGCGTAAATAAAGTAATGGAATAAATGAAAGTGATAAGAGTTTCCATGTAAGATGAACGATGACGGAAAGATGGTAAAATAAATGCTATATAATCTACCACATTCAGATGAAGACTACACTGTCTCTGTGAATAAAAAGAGTAATACAGAAAAGGTTAATGATACTGTATGTCAGAGACTGTGTGATGTTTGTAGATAAGTTAGAATGTATTAATAGTGCTTTAAATATTACCTCAGGCTAGGTTTTGATAAGGGAGATGGAAGTCACATCCGTGCTAATTATTTTTTATTTTTTATAACATATTTTATGGAATGAACTTACCGATTTTACAATGACATGCAGTTAGAGATGATCAATGATGGACCAAAAAATGAGAGTTTAAATTGTACTAGGGAATAGGTCCTAAACATAATGATTTTGATGGAGATTATTACTGACTCTTGTAAGTAGGGTATCAGTGAATTCAAGTCACATAAATGGAAGTCTGTTAAGATCTTCTTATCAGAAGTATCAATTAATCATCTACAGTTCATTTTTAATTAACCAGAGGCAGCTCTAGACCTTTTGAAAGTCTTCCAAATGACTGCCTTGGGAGGGACTCTCCAGGGCAGTGAGTTGAAATGATCCGACCTCAGTCTACAGTCTGATTCATCTTTGAACCTGAGGTCAGCACAGCCGCGAAAAAATCTAAGGCTTATCGTACATATTCTCAAATTTGTCTGGACAAGCACTTCCCATTAAGATAATGCATTATGAAGTAAAGTGGTTAGTTACGGTTAATAGAGCATAATATGAAATAATTAAAGATATCCCACCAGAACAACCATAATCAGCAATATGTATGCAAAAATTGATCTATTTTTTATTACAATACATAGAGGAATTTAAAGCCTCACTCTAGTGTTGCTTTATCAAACCCCCAAAATAACTGGATCAAGGCACTTCAACAACGTCTGGATTGTAATTCACGTTAATTTACAGCCAGTGTGAAATGTTTTATTCTATTCATCAAAAGGAATTTGTAGATTGTAACCGTGAAATATTCTGAAGCAAATGCATCCATATTTTTTTATCTCAAAAGCTTTTTCTGGCTCTTAGGAGACATCAGACATCAGAAGTTACAGCATCACAGGTGTGACATACAGGGTTATCAGCTTATAAAACCGAGCTCACATGTTATAAACGTAATTGCCTCTTTGTACTTCCAGCAGAATATGTAGGAGCACAGTAGCATGGTTATCTAAAGAATACATCGATTCAAATATTTTGACAATACAGTGTGATGGCATGTGAATGTTTACAGTGGTTTTTGTAATAACTATTCACTTGATCTCTCATTGATGAAGGTCCGTTTTACTGGATGAGAAAGAACAGCATTTCAATTAACACATCAAAACAGCAAATTAGAGTATATCATCAAGTGTCATTTCTACATCATGTATTGTATTGGCTAAATACTAGGCTTTACAGAGATTTTTCCAGGTCTATGGTTAAGAAACGGAGGAGAGTGAAACAGAGAGACACAAGGACAGCTCACAGACAGAGAGAGAGAGAGAGAGAGAGAGAGAGAGGACACTAAGGTCCTTCAGGAGCCATGTTGTCAAATGCGGGACGTGGGCAGAGAGTGGATGCAGCCTGGGCAGGAACCTCCAGTGGGAGAAGCAGGGGAAGAAATTACCAGCAATCATCCTCACTGCTTGACCAATCCATTATGTCTCGTACTGGGAATTTTTGCAAGTAACTGAACAATTAACACATTGGACTCAGTGTGCAAGGTTTGTGTGCGCAACGATTTTTATAGGGTGATGGATTTAAAAAACAAGCATATGAAAAATAAGGACTTTGTGTGCAAAGGCATCTGGAAGCTTTATTTTGTTTGCTGATTGTTTTTTGCCATGATTGGGCAAAATCTCCATAGTTAATTTTCAGCATATTGTTATTCAAATAGTCAATTCAGTTCAGACAAAAGATGTGTGCAAGTACTTGCAAGCTCCGGTCTGTTCTGAAACCTGCCAGTTCAGACCAATGCAATGAGAGGAGACGGTGTATCGTTTCCATAGTAATGACGCTCTGTATTTCTGTTCTAACTGCTGGCTTTCCATGTTTATTTGTATATATACTCTAGTAAAATATGAATGAGGACAGTGACAGTGAGTTGTTTGCTACAGCAGCATTTCTAGTATTGATGAAATGGCGAAAAAAAAAAAAAAAAAAGGAGCAATTCTGTTGTTTGGAAGTGTTATTGAGACAGGATTTACCGGGAAAACAGCTGGTGATAATGCTGTGCTTCCCGGTAACAGTTGAACTACAGCCCATCCATACTGAGAAAAACATTATTTAGCACGGTGCCCTAAAACCAGCCTCTTGTGACACTACCAGCCAAGAGATGGGTCAGTTCACACCGCTGCAACCTTTACCAGCGACATTCTAAAACAGCTTTGTCACAAATCTTTGGTCTGAACTGGACTTAAGCGTTCTATCCATTTCTGTGGGCTCTGTTTCCTGGCTGTAGAAAAGATGCAGACTTTGTCTAATCACGGGTGTTTTCAGACAGGTAAGGGGGTTGTGATTGACAGTTGTAATTACAGTTTGCTGTTAAGATTTCCTCACACAACTGTATTGCTCTACTCTGTGGCTCGAAGCTTGGAAAAGTGGCTTCTCTTTTCCACAGCAGCGTGAAACAGCAGGTCATTTATATTTTTATATTTAGTCTTTTGATTTAGACTGAGAAGAGAGCTGCAGAAGGAAGGGAGGTGTGTATTTTCAAATTCTGGTGTTTTTTCCCCCTGAATTTGGCTTCTGCCAACGTTACTCTAATTGATGTAACTATTTAAATGGTGAAATTACCTAAAAACATAAATATGCTAAAATAATTAAATCAAATACTAATGATTTATCTAAGAAAATGAGGTACTGCTGACTTTATAATCAGTCTACTAGCAAGTTACAATAATGTTGGTTAGGCTGCAGCTGTGTAACTTTAATCAGAGTACAACATTGTTACACATACATTTGTTTTGCAATGGTATCAGTTTTTGTTTAAACATATATTCAATATTTAATTTCAGTAGTGTACACACACACACACACACGCACACACACACACATCCAAGGTGTTTAAGTTACTGGGGTGAAGTGATCTCACCCCAGTGTTGTTACAGGATGTTCAGAATGGAGTTCCCTTTAGAGACATTCCCTGAGCATGGAGAACTGTTTATGTACACTGTGAATCAAAATGCATCTTGAGACCTTTGTTACCATGGCAACACTCAGTTACACTAACCAGTGGCACCAACACAGGTCATAATTTATAGTATGTTTGTGGATGAAGAATACTGTGGTGTGAGAGGAAGAGTGGACTATTGGCCTTGGTGGATGACTGCACTCTCCGAGTGCACTTCTAGTTATGTTATTAACATCGCCTTTAAAAAAGGAAAAAAAAAGCAGAACATAAGCATCAAACACATTTTCAGAGGAAATGTACTTTAATTCATACTTGGAACATCTCTTGCTGTAGGAAGAGCAGTATTTAGGGTTGAGCATGAGCATGAGGAAATCTGTTGCATTGGAGTTCATCTGCTTCAAAATGACTGACAGAGTGCTCCTACCTACCTATGGCAAACTGGAACTCCATTAACACTGCATTTCCAACTAGAACTACATAGTTAGAATTGATGCTTGGAAAGGAAACAACTATATGAAATGATTAGGAACAAATTGATTGACCTTAATCCAGTCTGTAGGTTTAGAGGTAAAGTAGTCTGTGCTGAGTCTGTATTGTGCTGGGAGCCAGACTTTTGTTGACATGAATGGGCATTTCTATAACACTAGGCGGTATTGTAGAGGAGAAGAAGAGATAAGAAGAGAGACACTGAAGAACTCAAGATCACGCTCCACTCAGGACAAATGTCACCTCAAGTCCACAGAAGTCAGTCTACAGGCTGTTATCATGGATGAAGGCAAGGAATGTGTTCATCTTTTAAGGTACGTTGCAATCCTTTCACATACTGGAAATAAAAAAGCAATTAATACATGTACCTTTCTTCACGTGTTACACATTTAATGTTAAAGATTAATTAAGTCAAATAAGTTTATACCACTGGTAAATGCAGTCAAAATCACAAAGTTGAACTCTTTCAACCTCTTGACAGAGATTTACTAAAATAATTACTTCTACAGAAAATAAACAATTTATCATCATCAAATAACATCCTGAAATAACATTGATAACTGACTTTGATCTTCTATTAGAGAAATGTTACACAAATCTGTGCAACTCTGTTGAAAACTTGAAAAGGAAGCATTTACAGCTGCATTCCTCAAATTGGAGAAAGATGGCAATGAGAACAATGATTGTGTTTACATGGACCATTATAGTCCAATAATCATAATAATAGCCCAATCAGAATAATAAAAAAAACACCTTCTGTTATATTTATGGCAATAAATATGGTAAATTCCAAAACTAATTCCAATTCCTAGTTTTTTCTTTTGTCACAGAGTTGTCGACTCCACCGTGCACTACGGTGGAAAAAAAGAAGGAGAAGGGCTGTGATTCCATAGTAATTATAACTGCAGATGGCTAGGGAGATGCAGGCACTATGCTCTGTCTGTTGTGCAGTATTATTTAAACATAACACAGTCTCATTCAAAACTGCAGTAGCCACAACATGTAAAAATACTGTGGCAGTTATTCAAACAAGCTCACGGCGGTTTCTTTTTGCAGCAGATCAGAATAAGATCTTTTCCACAACAGCCATGTGGAAAATCTGATCATGAAACAGCTTGAAGTGCAAAACAGCCGAGCAGAACGTCTGACATGCCAGAAATAAATCTGATAGTGAGAGTGCCGATTGTTCAGGCTTTTAATGAGGCATCATGACCCTCCCTTCAAACTGAACTTGAACTTAGAACCAATCAGGCAGAATTTTGCTGTGAGTGTAGCATTTTCAACAAGGGCACTCACATTTGAACATGCTCTCTTTGTAAATCCTTCACGGCTAAAGGCTGCCCCATTAGGTAAGTGGTTCAGGGCCTTAACAAATTTCCCATAACTTATTGTGATCTATTATTTAAAAAAAAAAAAAAGCATGCAAAATATTTTGTTATTTGTTGGCTGTAGATGAATTCCATGTCCTCTTCTGCAGTTTGCTGTTTATTTACAAGGTGTTAGTGTGTGAATTCACACTATGTTAACAGTTCTTTCACATGTGACAGCATCCAGCTGGAACGCCTTCATCTACCTCACACTCCACTAACCAGAAACATGCAGTCGGTGCCTGTGTAAACCACAGCTCATTTTCAATCACCTGTTGATAATACAGCAAAGCTGCTACACCAGCTAATGAAATAGAGAAGCTCTGACCATCTGGAAGTTTAGTGTATTTAAGCATTGTCTTTCATGTATTTATCGGTACGTATTTAAGTATTTCATGCCCTACCCCTGACTAAGTACAGCAGTATGTTAATTTCCTAGATTATAATGTGTCAAAAATTCAATTATGTTTCATCATCACATAATGTAAAAAAAATGTGGGCAAACTCACTAAAGGACTAAGTGTGTCTCAAATAAAGAATTCAGGGGTATAAGGGCTTGTCCAAACATCTCGTAAGGCACTGATGTTTATTATTATTTGAAATGCTCACATTCAGGGTTGGATGAATAGCCTGCAATCATAGACACTTAAGGACTTGAATCACAAAACTGGTAATTGCGCACACTTGCAGACACAGTCTCCTAAAGGCCTTCATGAAAAGTGAAGGCAGAAGCTGTATGAAGGATCAAAAAGAAAGCTCCAGAGAAAATGTCTTGCATGTGGGCAAGCTTGTCAGATTGTCAGTTTCGATGTATAAAAGCTGCCAGATGCCCCATTTTTTAAAACCTTTAGCAGGTGTGTGGATTTCAGGTGCAGTTTGGTCATGTAACAAGAATTTTTTAAGGCGTTCTGATGCTTAATCAATATATGAGTCAAAAACAAACCTCAAAACACTGGACATAGAGATCAACCGAGGTGTTTACATTACTGTTTTTAACACCCGACTCATCCAGGTTCCCACTGGAATAAATGCATAGATATATAGTGTATGATGTATACGTCAAAGATACGGACCATATCTGGAAGTTTACCCATCAGATCTTTGACCTTCGCAAACCAAGGCCAATCTCTAGTATTAACACTAATGCTGCTCAAAGTGCTCAAAATGTTTGTGTGTCAAAAAATGTGTGACAGTCAGACATCATGGTCAAAGTATATTTTCCTTAACCCTCTATGGCATGAAATTTTATTTTATGAGGAAAAAATATTTCACCCTAGTTTTGGGAGCTTGGGGGGGTCCTTATAATATATCATCAGAAAATGTTTCTGTTTCAATTTCCTGTGAGTAATAGTAGATAGTACAGCAAAAAAAAAATGATTATGTTGATAACTATGCATCCCTACACATCTCCATCCATAAGCATGTTATAGTTCAGTGGTCTAACTGCACAATGTTGCCCTGAGGCAACAAATGAAAAACTGCCAAAAAGTGTCTTTACTCAATCAAATATGCTTCTTCACTTATTCATGCACACCACAGATATTATTTATACAAAGTTATTTAAATTTAAACATGTTAAAAAGTGAAATTTATCTTACCTTCTGCTAGCAGTGTGTCCAAGTCGGCTGTGGTCCCAAAAAGGACTGTTTCACCCCAAGACGAAAGGTCAAAGCCACGCCCAGCTTAAATTTCATTGGTCACAGACTTATCATCAGACTTTTAATGTAATGTTTTACTTTTAAAAATGTAAAGGTGCGGTGTGTGGTCCAAAATGCCATAGAGGCACACAGGAGCCAAACAGGAGGGGGAAAAAAACTAATTTGAAAATACACACCTTCTGCACCTCTCTCCTCTGGGTCCAAATCAAAAGACTAAATATACAGATGACATGAGGTCATTTCATGTCAGTCTCATAGATTTTCTACAGCCCAAAAACAAAGGCAAGGAGTAGATGCAGAAGCCTTGTGTCCTCTAAGACCATTTGAATTATAAGGTGCTGAAAGGTTTTGTCCAGTGATACTAAAAATCACACTACAGCTTTAAGTTAAAACAATACATACAATACCCCAACAATGCTACTGTAGGACGATTATACCACACTGATGCTGTGAAGTGGCAATTACGCAAATTGCCCAGTTTTCCTTGAGGCATGGTAATCACTTTGAATTGAACAGGGTCTTGGGTTTATGGCCTTTGGTATGATTAACTTCCCCCCCGGTGTGACAATTATAATAGTGTAAAACGGGGCAAAATTAATCACCAGCGAGCTTCCTCAGAGGTTAAACTGTTGAAGTTATTTTGTGAAGTTTCAAGCATGCTGTTTAATCAGGCCCAGTTGGGTTTGATGTCTCTCTGTGGGAAGCACAGGGGATTCTTCAGCTCAGCTAGAAACCAGAGCCTATGGGAGGCTAATCACATACTGACTAAAATAATACGATACGAGCACATTCAGTGAGACAAGCAAGCCTATTAAATCATGACAGCAGAACCCTTCATTAGTACCTCCTTGAGTGTTCATCACTCAGGTGTAACCCAGTAAGCTTAAGATTAAGGTCACACGATGGAGTCTCCCGGGCAACATCAACGGACACTGACACTGAGAAGTTGGCCCTTGTGTCTTTTGTATGTACAGTAAGTCACATGGGGCTATAGTACAATACAGGTTGCCATCAAATAAATAGGACATTCAGTATGTTTTGACCCTGTATCAGACAATGCAAGCAGAAATGCACTGTCAGAGTTTAGCTGTAATCTGCTAAATGGTCTAAACATTATTTTCAAGTGCTATAGTGTGTGTAGCAATGACAAAATGTTATATTTGTCAAAATATTATCTAGTAAACATGAGACTTTTTTGGGCTGTGGATTCAATTTTACATTTTGAGATTTCGTGACGTCATAGCATTGGGAAGATTTTTAAATGTAACAGGTTACAGATTACTAGTTACCCGATTAAAAGTGTAATGAACATTTTTGAATAATTTTCACACACATTTGTGTTAAAACTGTCAATTCTCTGCCCATAATTCAATTCAATTCAATTTTATTTATATAGCCCAATATCACAAGTCAAGATTTGCCTCAAAGGGCTTTACAGTCCGTACAAGGTACAACAC
>JAPQRN010000537.1:0-16805 GCA_037367275.1 Coranthus polyacanthus | reverse complement strand
AGTGGTGTCGCGAAGGTGGTTTCAACTCGTTTTGTCAACTCTGCTATTAAACGGAAGGCACCAGATGACCGGTCACAAACATGGGCAGCTCTGGATAAGGTGTTTCTCACAAGAAGAACAAATTAAAATCCGAAACAAATGTGAGGAATTCAAAAATACAATACAGGCCAAAATCAACACAGCTACTGCAGCCAAATAAAAATGGAACCACCTTCGTCAAACTGAAATTACCGCACTAAAACCTTGACCCTGCTTTTTGATACAGTTTGTTTTTCTCGTACACATTAGCTACAGTAAAGCCTCTATAATACTATCCATACACTGAGTTGTTCATTCGGGTCATGAACTGAACGCCTGAACTATAGGTGTTGTTTAACATGCAGTGATATATTCAGTGCCTTATGTGTGTTCCCATGCGTAAATTACTAGAACTATACTATGCATGAAAATTAAATGCACCCTTATATTGTTGTATATTTAGATGCATTTGTGTGTGAGTGTGTGAGATCATGTATTGCATGATTCTGTTTACACAGTCACTTGTGGGAATCGGCTTCATTATGAGCGAAAAAGGCATTTCCCCCATAACATGATACATTCAG
The DNA here is from genome assembly GCA_037367275.1 of Coranthus polyacanthus. Lineage (NCBI taxonomy): Eukaryota > Metazoa > Chordata > Actinopteri > Kurtiformes > Apogonidae > Coranthus > Coranthus polyacanthus. Next base: position 16,203 of record JAPQRN010000537.1, on the reverse strand, counting down.
TTTTTGGGTTAAGAATCATTTCAGGATTAGGTTTAGGCACATACCGGTTACGGTTAAGATCAGAGCAAGTCTCCACAAAATGAATGTTAAGTCTATGTTATGCCCCCTAAACAAATGGGATCACAACGCATGTGTTCATGCATGTGATGATTAATGGTTAAATGAGGAGCGTGCTGTATAAACAGTTGAGAAGATGCAGAGGACTGCACTCCACTTCACTTTAAGCCTGCAGCAGGAGGCCTACACCCACACAACCTATCCGCGAGCATCAGCACAGATGTGCGTGACACATGAAACGGGCAGGAAACACAACGCAGGCTCAGAAAACACATAAGAAAAGAAAATACAAAAGGAAATAAAGATAAAGGAAAAACATGGCAAAAAAAACAACTGAACTTATGAGTGATCTGTCAAATGTGTGTCAAAGTGGATTTCAGAATAAGACAAATGACTATGAACTTTACACACCAGGGGCGTTGTTTCTTTTGTATCTCAGTTATAAGGTTAAATCATCACTTTAGCTGGAACAAAAATGTCTTCCTATCCAAATGCAAATATGTTCTGGATCACCATTAACTATTGTACAGAAATTCATGTTCCCAAGAAGATCAATCATATTTTTTTTGGTGATACATTAACTTTTCACCATTTACCTACAATGGGGAGTTCTTTGTTACTGAAGGGATCCGTCTTTTTTATTCTATTATTATTATTCTATTACTCTATTTTATTCTTCATTGTGCAGTAAGATATGATAACATAAAGTCTTCACATTCTCCTCTGGGATCTCAAAAACACAATCCTTCCTCACAAGCTCTACAACAATACCATGGCTGTATTCTTTATCCGAGCCTCCAACGAGCATTCATTTTGGGACAGATCACGTGAGCTGTTTGGTTCGTTGTCTTGATAATGAGATTACATTTATGCTTTGATTTTTTTTAAATGAAACACCAAAAAGTGATCTTTAATAGGTCACCAAGGCAGAATGTATCAGGACGGATCACATGTTTTTTTATTACAAAACAATTACAAGTGAACGCAAAAGTGTGTCACAGCGATACGTTTGGTTTTATGTGTCTGTTGTTCCATATCAGGCCCTCATTGTGGCGTGGAATGAAGAAAAGTGGGTGGACAGGGTGGAATTACATCTGAGGACAGGCCTCATGCTGTGCGACTTCCGGGCACTGCACCCTCAGTTTAGTACGGGCCGTTTGTGGTTCCACCCACTATTTTGTCTTATCTACCCAAATGCAGAGTTTCCTGCAGCTGCGCGTCTGTGATGCGGCGGCTATGTTTAGGCTCATCCCGAGTTCCATCTGTTGGTCCAGGAACAGCAGTTTCCCTCCAGCATCATAATCCTCCAGCATCTTCCACGTGACTACGCAAGTCTGAGAATTTAGCTCCAGGCAACAAATGCAGATCGTGACCCACAGCATCCCAGTGGGTCACTGGGATGGGACCACGTTTGCTTCGATTATATATGTTTGCTTATTTTTATTTTTTTTAACATAAGGAAAGTCCTGTATCATGCGGCCAATAACTTCCCATGACTCACATTTTCTTCATGTTTTGATGCAACTGGAAATTGCCTTTCCAAGGTCTAAAGTGCAGCGCATTTTGGTTATAGTACTCCTACATACGCGCTTTCGATCATTCCTCCATGTTAGTAGAAGTATTTACATCTTTTTACTGAAGCTGGATTCGAAGTTGAACTGGTCCGTTGGATGTGGCCAAGGATTTTCTGTATGTTCAACTTACAGACTTACTTTTTACAGAAGGGATTGTGATTCATTTAGGTCCGTATTTTGTAATACTTCCATCCCTGCGCATGCATCGCACACTCACACGTATATTCACAGGTGTGGTTTTAAATGGCCTGCACCTGCCTTAGCGTGATGCTGACCCCCTGTGGCCCTTTTATCCCTTTGTGTGTGTGATTGTATGATTGTAGCTTTCACAAAGGTCACGTGGCTCCAACCCATTATTACTGTCTTTCCCTTAATCAGCCCTGTCTGTGTGTCCATCTGTGTTTTAATCTGAAAACACTGTGTGTGTAGATTTAGGGTTTTAATTAACTTTTACTCACACTTATCACCATGTCTATAACTAACACACACACACACACACACACACTCTACACAAATGCATATGGACACACAATAATGCACACATGTACCCAAATAGACATGCATTTCTAAGGGTAGGATATTAGAAAACTGTCATTCAATGGATTGTAATTTATATATTAAGCTTATCATGATAAGCAGAAGCTGCACTTCAGCTTCTACTGTATAATCAAAGTGTCTAAAACCACCAAAGATAGCACAGAAGCTCATTAATCATAAGTTGGTGGGTACGATTGTGATTTATTTTATTTTTTTTATGCATGCTGCCTGGAACACTTTATGGATAACTATAACAAGATGACATTGGCTTGTGGCAAAAGAGGAAAAAAAAAAAACACAAAACATGTTCAGAGCAACTGAAGCCTGAGATTTTGTCTGGCAGGGTTTATTTTCACACACGTTCATCTCACATTTGCATTACGCGTGACATGTGCCCTTTTTAAACATCTTAAACAGACAAAGGCCTGGAATGATAGAAAGTAGATTTAATGTCCCAAAGAAAGACAAGTCAGTGGAAGTGATATACATTAAGAAGTCACAGTCACAAGAAAAAAGTCAAGCAGTCAGTGTACAGTTCTGAATATGAATAATCACATGAACATTTCAAGATGCATGTCTATCAACATTATAGTGTTTTAAGTGATCATGGTGCTTTTCAACCATGTCTCTGAGAAATTACATTGACTTCTATTGTTTTTTTTTTGTGGATAGGTTTTGGCGCTGACGGTACTTGGTTAGAAATCGAAAACAGGGCTCAGTTTAATACAGAAGAAGTCTGCAAATGTGATGAAGAAAAGTGACTCGATATATTTATTTATTTATTATATATTATTTTTTTCCAATTGTATCCGAAGTGCTAAAACCTAAAAAAAAAAAAAAAAGGCAGTAAATATATGATAAAAATATGATTAAAGTCAAGTAATATATACACAACAAAACCATGCATTTTATTGCATAAACATAAAAGCTCTGGTGACAAAGGATTTCGTCTATCCTCCGCCTCACCTACCTCCTGCCCATTGAGGAAACACAGGATGGATCATGGATCAGGAAAAACATTCAAATGCAAACGTACAAGTACGTAGAAATGTTAGGGCTATAGGTTGTGAGAAGAGTTCAGTTACTTTTACAGTGAAGCAGTGCATAGTTATTAAAAACAAGACTTGGGGTGACAGGAAAGTTGGTGGTACTACAGTTAAAAAAAAAAAAAAGTTCCAGCCTTTCTGAGTGAGGGAAAGGGAGACAGAGCATCATCAAAAGGTTTTACCTCTCAGTTATGCAGAGGAAGTGGACGCCGAGCCTCGAGGCACCGTCTGACAGCCGAGTGGCAATTCCAAAGCCTGCCTGCAAGCGATTTCTCAGTATGAGTTGAACTAATGGGGAAAATGTGGTTGGTGGGTTTTAAGGACCTGGTTGAGACCTGATGTATGTCTGGTCAGAGGTGGACTACACCACCGGGATAGGAAGCAGACATGTCGAAATGCAACACTGCCTTTTGAAAAAGTTACAGCGAGAAAGTCTGAAAGTGTTATCAGTTCCCTGATGAGAGGGTGAAAACCTGTTGAAATTTGCTGTACATGAGTTCTGCTCCCACGGACTGTGAGATTTCAGCTAATGAAACCTCACTGTACGACATCAACCCAAGTCAAGTTTAATGTATGAGGGCTGTATGATGACACAACCTACTGAATCTGAAAAGAATGAAATGTCGTCAACATATGTCCTTCATCTGCACCACTGTATTGTATGAAGCTAACCTAAGGATCACACTGTTACAATGGTGGTATTTATGCGTTAAAGAAAAAAACATCCACAGAGAAGGATGAGAACGTGGATCTGGTCATGACTCGGGAAAAGAGGCTATCGTGGGATGTCAGTTTTGGAACAATTTCTTTTTAAAAATCGAACACTGTAATACTCGGTTTAAGTCAGAATCCCTCCTAGAGAGATGGGTTTTATCACTAAAAAGTCAAAGTATGACCATCTGCATGTGGGTCATAACAGGTTAGTTACGTAAAATGACCAATGGGCACATTTTCTTCAGGGTGGCGGTCTAAAATGCAGACTGTGTGATTTGCAGTTGCTGCTGACCTACATTATGTTTCAATCTGCTGGACGATGTACAGAAAATCAAAAAGGAAAAAAAAAAAAAAAAAAGATCAAATAAATACGCTGGTTTTCAAAAATTGCGGAATCACATCAATCGGCATAATCGCACAATCACACAAACACAACAGGAACACATGGCTTCTCTTTGACAGAATAGGAACTCCTTTAAGCCAGTGACCCTCCGATGAGTGTTCTTCAGACAGAAGTGTCTCCTTTTGCCTTTTGATACAGTTTTTTTTTTTTTCTCATCAGTGGAGCAAACCTTTATTTTGTCGTTATTGTTGTCGTGGTACTTTCAGGAAATGTGCTCTCACAGTATCTGATGGAAGCTTCCAAGGCCGTTACATTATGTCTCCTCCCTGTCATGTTTACTTTTATCGCAGCCAAACGCTCAGAACTGAACAGAGGGTTCAAACGCTCTCATCCAACCTCCAGACAAACATCAATTAATGTGCGTTATTTTTGGATTTTTTTGAATCCAAGGTAATAAACAAACTAACCAACAGAGACCTGCGACTCCTGTGTTCTGCGAGGTTATTTTTGTGAAAGGAGTCGAGGGGCTTCGCTTCCCCGACGTAAAGGGCCGCCGGACACCAAGCTAATGGGTGACCATTAGCTTGACCATTTCTTGTGTCAGTACTCCTGTGTGCTTCTCCAAACTGACCGCCATCTACTGCAGGTAATACACTGTCTACAACTGCGCATTAAATAATCTAAACTAACGCTTTAAAAGCAATTTTTAAAAAAACAGAAACGTGGAAAGAAAACTGCTGCGATCAAGCTAAACTAAGACGTTTTCTACATTTTGTTGCAAACAACTGGAAAACTGTGACGGCGCTGTTTGCCATGCTGACTAAATAATCCCACATTAAACAGTACTTCATACCAGTATAGCTAAAGACCTCAGATGTGTTGATGTGATGTGTATGTGTTTTGTGTAACTAATGAAAAGAGGAAAACACGCTCAGTTTGGACCGCCATCATTTCGGTTTCAGTGCGATGTTTGATAGATGTGTGACTCTGGACGTTTAAAGAGTTTTGGATCAGTCCGTCAATGTGCAGGTCCAACCCACTGACAGCGACCGGCGGATAGACACTGCAATGAAAAGTGTAACGATGGAATAAAAAGGCCAAAAGATAAAAATCAAATAAAAGTCCATTTTTAAATAAAAATAACTGAATGAAATAAAAGTGATCCGATACGTTTCCTACCAGGAGGTTCACTAAAATATTGTATATTCAAGAGTTATCTGCGAAAACATGAAAATAAATCGGCTGATAAAATACAGCTAGACGTTCATGTAAATGTGTGACATATGATGACATATGTGAAAGACGAGGAGGTGCTATATGCTCATGAATATGTGTGCATGTGCGTGTCTCTGTGTGTCTGTATTTCAGGTCACGACTAACATCGCCTCTGGGGTAGAAGACATATTGGAACTCAGTAGCTCATGGAGATATCCGACTGACTCAAACCCTTCAACGCTCAGCTCTTTCTTCTTTTGTGATTCTCCTCCTTCCCTCTTTTCTGTTATCTAATCAATCGTTTCTGTGCCCGTGTGTTTTTCTTCTCCTCCACCTTTTTTTTTTTTTTTTTTTTTATCTTTCACCACCTTTCATTTTGCCGTTATCCTCCGAGGCTTCTCCGACTTGTTTTTTGTCTGTTTTCATCTCCCCTTCCGCACCTCCTTTTTTAACTCTTTTGTGCCCTCCCGCTTTGCCATTTATTTACTCTGTTTCACCTTTTTTCCTATTCTGCTCTCCACTTCTTCCTCCCACTGCTCTTCATCTTTTTCCCTCCAGGAGTAAAAGCACAAATCATTTCCTTTACTTCTTCAGCTCAAGATGGGAGGGATGAGGGAAACTGTGCGACACTACCACCCACCTCTTTTTGCCCATACACCCACCCACCTCCTCTGTGCCTTTCATTCCTATCACTGCAGCCAGCTCTCTTACAATGTTTGCTTCATCAGAGAGTGAGGTATAATGAAGGCGCTCTAAATGGCTTCGTGTGCATGTGCACAAACTGAACAGGTGTGTTTGTGCAGTACCGGATGGATCTGCAGGTAGCGCTGAGGCTTGATTAGCCATCATCATCATCAAAAACAACATAATCACAGTGGGTAATAAGGGGAGGGGGAAAATGGCATTTTGCTCAGAGTCACGATCATTTTCTCTGAGGTACAGATGTCTAACATGACTCCCTGAACAATGCTAATGTTTTCAAAGTCAAGGAAAATTATATGTAATGATCCAGCAGCGACGTGTGTGATAATGTCTTAGCATTTAACAGTGTTTTAGGCTACATTCTGTTTTTCAGAGAACTGTGTGCCATTAGGACCTGCCGGTTAACAGTCCAAACAGGCATTATGGGATCGTCCTCTCTAGATTGAGGCGTGTTTCAGTGAAATTAGAGACATGAATGTTTGGCTGGTGGAAAGAAGACATGCAATTATCTTGCCTCAATAGTAAGGTTTCCATCCGAATCACAATCTTTATTAGAATTCAACAGGATTAAGTGTTGCCTTTGTACATTTATAGAAAACTTTGCCTTTCCTCAACAGCCAGAATGGCCACTAGAGAGCACAATTTCCTTCCTTATTCTCATAAGTTTTTAGGTTTAGGCAACAAAAGCACTTCTGTTAAGGTTAGGAAAAGGCTGCGGTTTGGTCATTTTACCACATTTTGGTGGACTTTTTCTGTATTAAAGCAAAACGTGGTGTCTTTCCCTCAGCCTACCCAAGTGCTGCCGGTAAACCTAACCATACACGAACAAGTGTCTTAGCATGCCATTCCACTGCAAAAACATTGCAGTTCATATCTGGATTGTACAATTAACATTCTGCAGAAGCTTTTTCCCCATATAGGAAGAAGGACAACTATACCACTTTCTACAATGAGAAACATTTGGGTGAATAAATGTCTCTGTGACAACAAAAGCTAAAGTCTACAGTTATACAGTCTTATTTGGATTGCATAAGATTGTACAAATGTATTAAAAGTGGATGAATAACATCGTGTTTCACCGTCTGCCTGCAACACAGCAGCACGTTATATACAACAATCAGAAAAATGTTTAGTGAGCAACAATAAATTGCAGTTTTCAAACTGACCAGGAGAACCACAGGAGGCAGAAGCAGGTCAGCAGGTGCTCAGAACACGTCGGTTAAATATAGAAAGCAGAAATAGGTTCACACAGTGGCAGCCGGGCGACAATGTCAACCTGGACAAGAGCAGTGTAAAAGTCAGGTGTGTATATGTACTAAGAGGCCATATGTGGTGAGGTGAGACCGCGTATCCATCTGTGAGTTTATTCTAACTTAGAAATAATCATCCAAACCTACCAGGGAGCATCACATATTTAAAGGTGTGACATTTAACACTCACTGTATTTTTTTCATTTTTTAAAGGAAAATGTTTAACCTCACTGCTCAGCAGGTGCATATGCACAAAGAGCCATTGAGAAACAAGGCGAGTGTTGTTGTAGCAAAATTATTACACGTAATTGTATCTCAGCCTGTGTGTGTGTGATTATATTTATAATGATGTAAAATAATCTCTGTGTCTAAACTACTTCTACACATGACATTTAAACAACAGTGGCTCATTATCTTCCATTTAAAAAGTAGCATCTACTGTTGAGACGAGAGCGTCATGAGTGGAATGGTCACTGGGAAATATCAGCAAGACTTGATAAGTTGTAACTAAGCCAGGTCGTTGTGGTACGGCGTACGACGGCAACATGAGTTACCGTTTTAAAGTGACGAGAGCGGCATGATACTCGGTCACCTTCCATGATGAAAGGCGCACGCTGCTGCATTTACAGTTCAAAATGTACAAAATGTCAGACTGAATAAAGTGCCTGTGAGCAGTTAAATCATTTTGGTTGGGGCTCCTGTGAGGACTGAAAGAAAAACCCAATGAACGCAGGTTTCGCCTTGTCGTCCATTCATCCCACACCCATCACTCGAACGTGGGTTACAGAGTCATTCTGAGGTTTAATCCAAGTTTCCACATTTCCTGAGGGCAGCACAATTGAGCCAAGATCTCCATACCTGTAAGCCCGGGCTCAGGGCAAAATAAATCCTCCCTGAGATTTAACTGATGAACTGTCTGTAAATCCAGCTCTTGGAGCAAAAATGCTTTTTCAGCTGAAAGATGAACTTGTGAGAGAATTGATTTGACAGTTACACCAGGTTCAAACTTTTCACTCTGCATGCTCAGAGCTTATTTTTTGAAGATTCTGAACTCAAATGTACTATCTGGTCATATTACTGCACTCTTCAGTTATTACCAATTTGTCGAACAGATTTGTGGCTCTTTTGTAAATAACGTTTGGCAGCCGAGAAGAGGATTGGATGACATTTTAAACAAGTTTAGGCTCTGGTGAGACAGTTCACCGCGCATTACTCTGATCACTCACTGTCCGTCCTTTTCATGCATAAACTAATTTCAGACCTCAGCTTGAGACTCTGAAAAGTGACATCAGTCCTGGATGTGATAGGTCCAATTATTGAGCCTTTTTTTCTAATACCAGCTGGATGTCTTCGTGACTGATCTTGATACAGTCACTAGGTAATGATTTATTTTTTTTTTTTGTTCAGTATGAGTTATATTCTATCATCTTTTATTTTATTTTTCCTATATATGTGAAAATATAAATATTGAAAATGGAAAGGAGACACTAAAACTGTTTCAAATCTGTAACATAGTGACTTTGTACCTTCATCAACTTCATAATCAAACTCACCAATTCTTGCGATTTCATCAAATTCCACTCTCAGTGGTGAAAACAACGGCAATGCTTCTATTTTTATCACTTCTTGCTTCATATCGGTTCTCATCCCATCTCCTCACATTCTGATGCTTTGGTCAAAGACCCCGTGGTGTTAGTTTTCAACCGGTTTTCAAACCGGCAGAGTGACTCGCTACTCCCTCTAGTGGTCAGGTGTTATACAACCGACGGCTTCAAAAAACCAGCATGTTGTCTTGCATCAAACTTTTCTCTAGTATATTTTTCCAGGAAATCATTCTGGTCTCATTCTCTTTATTTGGGCCATCTAATAGGTGTATGGGTGGTCCTTTTGTTATTCCTCCATTAATGAAATTTTAGGGCTAATAGAAGGCTTTGATGTCTGCTGTGTGTGGCTGATTGACAGCTCGCTCGCCTGCCGAGTCAGATTTTCAGAGCTTCTGTTTATACAGTTTTCCTGACAGACAGCTCTACTGTAGTTGTGGTTAATAAACTGTACTCACAAGACAGTCAAAGTGATTGCATTATGCAAATCTTTTATGATGTTTATGGTTTTACAGTGTCAGTGTCTCACCCATCACCTTTTGTCCAAATTTGGTCACTTCTGACTGACACTAAAAGGGCAAGATGTCGACAAAATCAAGGCTTCGAAATGGTAGTGCACAAACCAATGGGTGATATTACAGCAGCTCCATCCTTTAATGCAGTGGAGAGTGAATGGAGAGAGAGAGCAGCATTAGCAGGAACAAAGCCACGAATCTGAGAAATAAAGCATTGTTTGTTGATTGTTTCGCAGCAGTTACTTGTAAAACACTATGGATGTGCACCCAGGGAGACCACAAACAGGCATGATGAGGTAGAGAGCGGTAATGGTAGATAGTTAAATTGGGTGAGACAACTGACTGGGATTTACTTTTGTAGGATTGGATTAATTGCGTAATAAATCTCCAGCCTAACCATGCCCATTTCAAACCCAATAACAGATCATTTAAAACAAATCGAAACTGATTGTAATACTTTTTGGTGTTTACTACCATGAACACAAGGTCCTAAAACAGTAAAAATGCCAATGTGTATTTAGGTTTAATGCATGATTCTTGGGGGAATAAAGCAGTCAAAATCATGGACTGTCTCTTTAATATTGCTGCAGTAGACAGGGCACTTGAGCACTCTGTCTGCATCTGCAGAGGAAAGTTAAGAGTATATACTGCAGAGAGCATCAAAGATCCATCAGCTGGCTGTCAGCATCCCTCTTCGCTCGTCGTCTTTATCAGAGCAAGACTGTGGCTTTATGCTGTTCCTCAGGCGGCTGATACAGCTCAGGACAACACAGCGCTGCTTATTAAATGACTTTATCTGAACACCCTGCCAGATAACAATACATCACGCATAGAAAAACAGACACAAGTGGCTCTCAGCAAGGCTCAGTCCTATTAACCAGTGGTTTGAGTGTTTCATCTGGATCTAGAAGGATGAGATCCAAAGCACATGGTAATTGTCAGAGCATTTAAGGTAAAGGAAGTAACATTTGGACATCAGAGTAAGACAGGGGCAGTGATGTTTAAAAAGCTCACAGCCAGCTAATAAGATTAAATACAGTATTTGTCCACCCAAGGAAATTCATTTGGCCATTTGGTCAATACACATAAGACAAAATAAGTAAAATAACCACTTTACTCACTATTTACAAGTAACCAGTTGTAGTATTAAGAGGTAATAAAGTCATACTAGTCGTAAAGTCCATATAGCATCAAAGTCTTGGGGTGAACAGGTTCTGGTTGTTTCTTACGTCTCGCTAGTGTCTTTGTGTTTTGTCACAGTACATCATGAAAACACTTTATATATATATATATAAACTTACTGGAAAACATCCTGCAAACGTGACAAAATATTGCACAAAATATGAATCTCTCAGAAACGTTCATGTGCACTCACCACGGATGTGAATGTCATGGGAAAACTGGGCAAGCAATGATTTCTTTGAACTGTTCTTTTTCTGGGACATAATGTTTACACGACATCATTAATACAAAGCATATTTTTAATAGTAACATAAAAATAATAAAAATGGTAAAACCACAGAGAAGACCGACACCGAAGTCAAATACACAACAATAAAATCTACACTGAAAGCAAACACACATTTCAAGTACAAGTGTAAATGTTAATATATTTTAGGGTTTCTGGAATCAACACAGGATGAAAATAGGCATGCAGCAAAGTTTTTGGTAACCATCAAAAATCGGTAGTTCTTTGTAGTAAAAGACAATAAAAAGACAACAGTAACAAAACCTTGAATAATCGAAGGTACAAACAACACAGTTTGTTTGTTTGTATGTTTGTTTGTTTTTCTTGGTAGAGGATGGAATGAATGGATTCTTCAGCCTTCCCCAACCGTCGGCCTGAAGGCAACAATTCACTTTCCGGGTTTAAGATGCGCGTTGACTCATTCAATCTTCTGTCATCATCTTCCGCTTTAGAACTGCACCTGTCACTTCTAGTCACAGTTTCAGAATTAAAGGAATGAAAATTGAGGGGAAAAAAGCATTTTTTGTTTGTTTTTTTTTTTTCTTGTCAGAAACCACAGATGCAGCAGTTATAATGAAATGATTTTCCTTCTCGCCTTTGTAAAACAGAAAATAAGTTGCTGCGTATTGAACATGTTTTCTATTAGATAGACATTATAAAATGTAGTACTATGGCGGTGAAAGACACACAGCAGTACATACTTTTAATCTGTTTTCTTAGAATTCAAGTAGTATGATAAATAAGAGCTAAATCATATGTTCAATCGGTTATTTCATGAGCACAATGTGCACATAGGCACAGTGACAAAAGTGAAACACAAACACAAAGTACACACAAACACCTCCTGACTGGCATGGCGGGTTAATCTTTATTGAGGCTCTTGTTCCTGACAAATAAGTGCTGGGAACAAACAGTGAGGCGGCATGGTGATGTTAGCAGAACGCCGTCTCTTAATTAAAAAGCTTATACCTGCACCAATGATAACAGGTATCTGTGTGAAGGAGATAAGGAGAAGAGTGAGGCTTGCATTAGAGGAAACACGACGAGTGACATGTCGGTGTCTCTTGACGTGTATGAGTGAAAGGATATTGCAGAACTTTAAATTAGCAATTTAGCGCTTTATATTGAATGTGATGTGGATATACAGTATGCAAGTCTAATAGGTAGACATATGATGGGGCCGTGATCCGTGTGGAGTGGAGAGTTTCCATACGAAAGAGAACGAGGACAGAAATATAAAGTGGGAGCCGCGACCGCCGTTGCTGATCTGTGTACAGTTTTCGGGCTCTAAAGCTTTGAAAAAAGATTTGGGTGTGTCATTGCTGTTGTTTTAGGAAATGACTGGAGCCATAAGATTTGGTTAAAGGGGAGGAGGTCTGGTTGGAGCTGATGAGATGAGCAAGAGGTGATTAATCAGTCAAGCCCATCCTAAAACATGCATCTATATCTTATTATTTAGAGACTGGAATTATCTTGGGACTGGAATTAATAGCACAAATATGCCATTTCATTGGACTTAATATTGTTCTACAGACTTGCAAATAATTAAAATCAAAACTATGATAATAATAAAACACAGTTTCTTCATAATTATTTGCACGAGAAAAAACAAACCAACCCAACAAATTCCTCAGAGAGTTTGTCACTCTCCACACTGCTAAAAGTAATATCATAATTCATTGTAAATCTATTTTTTTTTAGGTAAAAAGCCCCTTGTGATTTCTAGCTGTTTTGGTTGGAAGCATTGATTTGATTTTCGCAGTGTTCCTGAGTTGGAGTACGTCAATTTGCACAAGCTTCTTCAGGTCAAAATTTTACAGCCACGTGTCTTGAGGAGGGTTTAATATTGGTGGTCAGGGTTTCACTTCAGAAACAAACTTGTTAGAACCAACGAGAAAAACCTGAGCTCAGTTGAAGGAAATCAAGTGACATCCATTCCTCAGTTGCAGCCAGACAGTCGTGGAGGTGTAAGACAGCAATTGAATACATTGAAAAGTACTGCAAGAAACCTAAATTTACTTTCTGACGTATAAGACAAGAGCCAAACAGCAGACCCTTATTCAACCAGGATAGAGTGATCGATAGTATCGCTTGTGTTGTAACTGTTTTATTAAAATGTAAAGCGAGAGCAGAAATATGTACAACATTAATTGGATAAAAACTCTAGAGCAGTGGTCATCAACTGGCAGCCTATGAAAACTTCCCATCCAGTCCACAGAATATCAATAAATCAATAACATGTGATGACGAAAAGATGAGTTCGGGTATTTAAGATAAGCATTTTTCTCTCTCCTATATTTCAACTAGTTCAACTAGAAGAAACTTCACCGCATAGAAATGAAATGATACGAGTGATTTGTTGTGGAAAGGTTCTGGCCCGGACTCAGACTCCGAGGATGGCGTGGATGGCACTGGAGCGGGTCCTGGCAGAGCGCTGTGCCGGAGGCGCCTGAGCCTAGCCTCAAAACCCTCCGTAAGAACACCCACCGTAACCAAAAGCTGTTAAAATGTTACAGACCCGGGGGAGCGTTTGAAGTGAAATCGAACATATGAGAACTGGGAACATTTGGGACTGTGTGCCACCGTGCCACCGACACGCCGGTGAATGCAGTACGCTCTCTTGGACGGAGGACAAAATATCTTTCGCTGAACGTTGAGGATGAGAGAATTATTGCCAAGTTATAATACATTTGCAAAGAAACATTACAAAGACAGCCTCTTAAACTGAAAAGCTCACAAAGCAAAGCACAATCCCTTCTTTGTGGATTCTGCCCTAAAGTTGGAAAATCTGCTTTTAGTTTTTTCTGCTGCATATACAGACAATAAAACTTAACACTATACTGTACCTATAGGTCAATTTAAAACTAGGATTACAAACTACTGTGCTTTTGAATGTAACTCTTTTAATTGTGTTCTATTGTGTTTGTGTGTTTGTTTGTTTGTTTGTTTGTTATCATTTCTGTGTATTTGTTCTGTTTTGTTGTGTCATTGAAAATGAGGGCATGCCCTCAATGATTCCTTGAGATTTAAATAACGGTTGAATGAATGAATGAATGAATAATGCAAGGTCTGAACAGGGCCTGAGGCTCCTCACTCCACTCCACAACCAGACTCCTGGTTCCCCAGAGGCTCCTCCAGACCCTTCACATCACTCCAGTATTTACAGCAAAGCTTGTTTTAAATCTGTGCCTCCATCTTCAGAGCTTTTGGATTTGACTCCATAGTAAATCCATTTCATAAGGTATTGGAAGCACTGTTTTCATGCAAACTGTCAAAGTATGTATATTTCTGGCCCTGTATTCTCTTTTTAGACAACAGAATGCCATCAAGCACAATTTAAACTCTGGAAAAAGAGTTCCATCTAGTTTTAAGACCTTCATTATTTCAATTTTGTTGTTACATACTGTATCCCCTAATGTGTTCAGAAAACTGCACACTTCATGCAGAATATTAGGAGTGGAGGGTTACAAACCCCGGATTCCCCCAGGAAACTGATCACAACCCTTTTACGCAATGTCTGTGATTCCACCAGACACCCTGCAGCGTCAGAAACGGATCGCCACTTCCCTACAAACACGTGCCTCCTCTATTTTTGAAGGAAGCCGCGTCAAGATGCAAGACGTCAACGCCAATAACACAATCTAGAATCCGACAAAGCTGGGCAGACCAAACGCTCCGCTTCTGAAACACAGTGTGGTATGAAACTATCCAACGGACGGAAACAAAGCCACATCAGTCGCCCTTAGTGGAACCCAGGGGTTTGGGTTCACAGAAGTACACAAAGTGGGGAGAGCAGAGTTTGAAGAGCAGCTGGAGCTCTGTCTTTATTTTCACCTAGCCAACCATCTCCCTAATGACCAGCTCAGCCGTGTCTTCACTCTGCAGGAGGTCCTACCTCTGCAGTACGACCTGCCAAAAGGAGCGGTCGCTCATTAGCAGAGAAGCTGCTTCACAGCCTCTTCTCTTATAGATCAGCATATACAGTAAACCAGCAGTGGAACTAGATGCTATTCTAATATTTTACTTCATCTTATTTTGTCTTTTAATATTGTCGATCCCTGGAACAGATCTGGGCACCCTTGTCATTCCACTGCCTTGTGAAATCCTTGTGAAAGTTGTGCCCTGAAACTTAAGCCACTTGATATTTTACGAAAACTTTAGAAAATGCAGTTGGATCTCCACTGAGTGCATGAAATGAGGAATTAAATGAGCGAAGTGATATGTACGGCAATAAAAAAAAAATAATGAAGTCGGCTTTCACTTAGATCACACGCATGTAAAAAGTCCATAAACCATTGGTTGGCTTCAGCATGTAGGGTTTACAACCTGTGACGCAATATACAGCACATGAATGATTCTGATGAAGACAAAATCATAACAGTAAAAACATTACAGCTCTTGTGATTTCCCATCTCACTCTAAAGCCTGAAGTTACATGTATTTGGAACAAATAGCTTGTACATTTGTGTTAAAAATGACTGAAACGGTCAATGCATTTCCTCATCAGTAAACCGGCATTAACCAGTAACGTTATCGTCATTATTTCTGATGCTAGGGTTTGCGTGGAATCCCTCAGAACACCACACACATGGAATAATATTACACATTCTGACTTCCCTTCCACACATTCCAACTTTCTTCCATATTTTCCGATGTCCATTTCCGTGTATTCCCATTTCCGTATATTCCAACTTGCATTCCGTGTACTCAGACTGCAGTGGCGGATTTCTAAAAGTTTACATGGGGTGGCAAAGGGGAGGCAAGAGGTCTGCACAGGGTGGGATGAGGGGACAGTGTGCGGGAATCCCCACATATATATATATATACGTAAATGGATTCAACAAACGAAATACTTCTGAACTATTTGTTCTTGTATCGTGCCTTGTATCGACACACTACCCAACAGGGACAAGACCAGTGTCCAAACAAAGCAAAACTGTGCAGCTGTTAAAAAGTAAAAGTGTAACTTGAAAATACTCCACAACTTAAAATTCTGCTCTGTAAAAAAAAAAAAAAATTTGAATCGCCTATATTCAAGTTTTATTCCATATATTCCGACTTTAAGATCCTGACTTTCATCCAACTTTCTTTCCATATACACTTACTTTCTTTCAATACATTTTCAATACGTTTTCGTTACATTTCATCACATCTACTGTAGAGTTTTCAGTCATTATTTCC
>JAPQRN010000536.1:0-16812 GCA_037367275.1 Coranthus polyacanthus | reverse complement strand
ACATTAAAGGTGGAAAAAGTTGTGAAATTATTTATCTTGGTGTCATTTTTTTACATCACAAAAACCTGGCATTTGAATAGGGGTGTGTAGACTTTTTATATCCACTGTATGTACAGTTAGGGAAAATATGGACTTGTGTTTACTTCATCAGCAATTATTAAAATATTACAATAATATGGTCCACAATGATGCAAACATGCAGAGTTCCTAGTAGAGGTCGACTGATATAGCAACCTTGAAAAGTATAATAATGATTGTTTGGAGCAGGAAAAAGCCAATACCCGATTAATCTGCCAATATCAATTGACTTTGTATATGGAGCTGTAACTGGTATGTCAGCTTAGTAAAAATAATTTCTGAAACAATATCTCCAATAATGGAGGGCAATTTAGTAAGGGACTGAGAAAGTCAACATTATGGATGTTAAAAATGAATACACTGCAGCAGGAGGAGGATACAACAGAAGCAGGTGATTTTTAAAAGGTCCCGTACTGTGGAAATGCACTTTTATTTTTAGGTTTAGTAAAGAGTTTAGGTTTACATAAACTCTGTAATGTAAAATAAAAGCTGTGAAAATATGAACTTGATCAGTACTGTCAGTCTTCTATCGCCCACACCACAAGATGTCTTCCTGACAAAACAAGACAATTACGAAATCCTTTGCTTGTGATGTAGTAAGCAAGAGCAATATTGATAACCGATTGTATTCAAGGTTTTTTTTTTTATTTTATTTTTTTTTTATTTGTTAGCTCCACTCTCATCAGTTACGAGTAACAGAATAGTGACCGTGTTGGTAAACCTAGTGTGTACTACCAATGTTAGAGACCAATGGATGGATTTTACATTTGGAGACTTATCTTCAGTCTTTTTGATGTGTACAGCACATTAATAACTGCTAATTGTGGACACCTGTTGAGAATTCTGCTGTTGCTAACGGTTGCTAAGGGATCTGTGGTTTGCCAATCAGAATGTTTACTGATGAAAATGGGAGGTGACATTATCCTCCCAGTGAGCCATTTGTGGCCAAGACACAGAGAGACACTCATAAAAGTGAGGAAAAATTAAATCTATACTATTTTTCTTTGTCAACACCATTACAGAAGTCATTAGTATACACATATACATGACATAGATAGTACTTTAAGTGTTAAGATATGGGACCTTTAAGGCTACTGAATGTAGAGCGTATGTGTAGAACACCCTTATTTTTTTAAAGTCCAATATCTCAAAACCTAATTAGATATAAGGGTGACATTTTGTATGGTGTTTACTAGGACTAGTAACTTTATTTTTTGACAGTATGAAGCAAATCGGAGATGGTCAGTCGAGAACACTTTCTGAAATCAGGTGATTTGAGGTGGAATTACCCCTCAAGCTCCACAGGGGCTCATTATCTAACGCTAGCTGCTAGTGTTAAATGCGCTGTGATGTTTAACCAACTTGTTACTAATATAAGTGAAGGTTCTAAAGTCCACCTATACTTATCAAACTTAAGAGGCCTTATGTGCAACAGTGTGTGAAGAGGTAGGATACTTAAGAGACTTTTAAATAGGGCTGTCAATCGATAAAAAAAAAATGTACTGATTAATTGGACAATTTGTTGAAATTAATCACGATGAATCAAAATTTTTCTTCTTAAGACCGAAGCTTGTAATAATTTATATTTAAATGTAAAAAGCGGGAGTTCTGGTTTGCAGCCACATGGAGTAGAAGCAGTGTCATGGGGCTCCTGCAACTTTTCATCTTTTTGTTGTCTTTACTCATCAATATTTTAAGTGTGACATATTATTGCACTTAAGCCATTTATTCTGCATTATCATTAAAATGGCAGCAAACGGCACCAAAACAACGAAACAGGATGTTTGACGATGGAGGCTAAATCCAAGCTACTTGACCAACACCGTGAAGCACTAGCTGGCAGCTATAAAAACAGCTCGCTGTTTTTTTGTCACTGGGGTCCAGAGTGGAAATTGAGGGGATTTGAGGATTGTTCAACAGAATGAGTTGTTTTTATAGCTCGCTGGAAACGAAGTTTGACCAGGTTCAATCCACTGTTCAGGAACATGGTCAACGAATCTCATCTTTGGAGTTTGTTTCAGATGACCTGAGCCAGTGTGTAAGTGAGCTGGAAAATATGTGCTCTAGCTTACGTGAAATAAACACCAAGGTAACGCCTAAAGTCACTGCAAGGCCAAGGATGCACAAGTTTTGCCGCCGGCTCCATCCTTCGAGGTCAGAGTACAGCAAAGCTGGTCACCCTACCAAGTTCTTTTTAATCTGCTACGTGAGGTTTTTGGCAGCGAGACACTTCCATCCCTGCTGGAGATTGACAGAGCTCATCGCTCCCTGGCAGGGAAAGGACAGTGGCCGCAGCCAGTTATCATCCGCCTGCACCACTACCAGGAAAAAAGAGCTGCTGATCCGCGAAGCCTGGTGGACAGAGAGACTGGAGTACCGAAGACAACAGATACGTGTGGTGGATTACTGTCCCGAGGTTCTTAGCCAATGAGCGGAGTGCAAGTGATCTGGAGCTGTATAACCGAGGACTTAGGCCACCATCCCTTCTGTATCCCGCACGGCTCCATGCCACCCTTTCAACTGGAGAAAAAAGTGGCTTCGCTTGGCGGACAAGGCGAACAAATTCATAGCCGGATTACCTGCTACGAAGGAACCGACTGACTAAAAGGTATCTGTGGCTGACTGCTTACATCTAACTGACTTCTGAGAAGCACCTGCCACACTGCATCACCACTGCTGTGACTGTTTAACCGTGTATTACCCACCCGCACCAACCATTTGGCTAAACATATAGCTAACTCTGTAAAAGTCACAATAATTACCGCCTTTGAAGTTGCTTACAAATTTAAAAAGCACTGAATTGAAGAATAAATACAAAAAACATAAAATATATTTAAATTCTATTGCTTAATAGCAACACACATTCTCTCCTGTGACAGTCAGTTGTGATGGTCTTGATGAAATCTGACAGTGAGCTTGTCAGACATATTTCTGATTTTCCTGATTTTCTGCATTGACAGAAATAACAAAACCACAAAGATAAGCTTATACAGCAATATTTTTTAAAATGCACAAATTTAAATGATACTTAAGTGTCAAAGGAATTTCCATGACAGTCCAGCAAATATGAAAGAGAACTGAGGTGAGAGAGAGAGAGAGGGGGGCAAGGCGATGGTTGATCGAGGTAGAAAGAGATAACTACGGTGGTGAAAAGAAAAAGTGAATGAGACAAATTAAACCATATTTTCTGAGTGTTTCAAGGCACTTGCAGTTCTAAAACACAAAGAAACACAACCGCACCTTAGCACAACCTTCAAGTAACACTGTTCAACACTGATCACAGGCCAGATGTCACAGGTAGTAAACAAACCTGGGTTAATTTCGTTAATTTTAAAATTAATCATAACATAATCATAACATTCATTTTGACAGTCCTACTTTTAAAACTATAACATAGAGCCTCCGTAGTCTGAACTGGGATGGCGTGTTTTATTGATTCAGTCACGTGTCACCTGCAACGGAGGCCCTACATTCATCCTCCATTCTCACCTTCACATTAAAAGCTGTGAGTAAACTTACAATACACTTGTGGCATTTCATGAGGTAACTCAGTTAAATACCTTACACTAATATGAGTTTGACTTTTTTAGCTGAAAACAGTTTTACTCCTGCGGCTAAAACAAATGTCCATCAGGTTCTGCTGAAGCTGTGTTTTGATCTTGTCTCGCTAAATGGATTTTTCCTGTGGGTCCCTCTTCTAGTTTGAGGATAGTATTAAGACAGTATTCGCAGACCGTGAAGTGCTCAAAACAGCAGGACAATAACTCACTTCTGTAGTAAAGTATTTGTAAGTATTTGTATTTTTGTATTTTGGAAGAACATCTTCAGCATATGACTTTGGTGGCATTTATGAGATACTCTTTCTGATTTGATCTTCATGTAGAAATATTACTTTAGTGCACATACACAGGTTTGACACATGCTTGTAGTTTGACAAACACATGGTTTACCACACCGATCTCTTTTTTATTTTTAGACTCCAATAAATGCTTCTAAATTTTACACAGGGAGATAAGTAAAAGTGACTACATTTACTTCATCCTATATTCCCTGCTTTTTTTTTTTTTACTTGACATGTTAGTATGATAAAGTAACAGTAAAAAAAATGATTACCATATTGTTCGAGCATAATAGTCATTTTCTTCAGTCATAAAATAATTAGAATTTCCAGCCCATGTTTCCTCACGTTCAGGATGGTACCACCTCCGCCTCACTTTGAGCCAGGAAAAACCCTGGTTCTATATTACTTACAATGATTTCTAATACATTATTATATGTGTACAGGAGTGTGTTCATATGGGTGCATGTAAGGAATCTTTATGTTAGATTTTTTTACTAAAAATGAGTATGGGCCAATAGATCATTGTCAAAAATAAATATCAAATATCAAAATTGGCATTGGCTTTCACATACTTACACACCTGTTCAGTATCATTAGTCAGTGTGACAGCATTCCCATCCATATCAGTGGGTGATATGGTGACCACTCCCGTAGCTGTAGCCTCTTCAGACACCAGCAGTTGGCCCTCTCCTGTTCCTACCTCAGGCACATCCTTGGCCTCCACTCTCTTCCTCTTCAATGAGCGGGAAGAGGAAGATCCTGTTATCCTTGAGACAGTGACTCGAGTTGATGGGCTGGGGGATAGCTTTAGTCTGAAATGAAGCACAGTAGTATTTTAATGTCTATGCACCAGTCCATGAAACAGCATGTCAGAGGACAGTCACTGCTTGCCAAATAAGGCGGCAACTGAATAAAGGTCTTTACACACCAGGGGCATGTTTTTTGGGATTCGCATGTCATTATTAGAGCCCGAGCACCGGGAATCGGCAAGACAGGAAGTTGGCCATTTTGAATTTTGTGGCCATTTTTGGCGTTTTACTTCAATTCCTCCTAGAGATTTTTTTCAATTGACTTCAAATTTGGACAGTCCAGTCTGAACATTGACAAAAAGTAATTAAAACAGTGAGTTTTCATGACAATATGTTCAAGACGGGGTGGTGAATTCTGATATCTCGCCATGACAAATGAAATTGTTATAATTCAACAGTTTTTTGTCCAATCTACACCAAACCTCTCATGTACGATAAGAGTCCCACCCTGAAAACAATGACATGACAATATTGAATCTAACTCATAGCTCCACCTATGGAGAACAGGAAATGCAGTTTTTACCTTTTGATGTGTTCATCTTAGCAGGTTAAAGATATGCAACTCAAATTTTTGTCAGGAAAGCCTTAACAAGTTGATGATACAATGTTGCTAATTTAGTGAGTTTTCATGACATTATAATGCCGCTTTTCCACTGCTTGATTTGCCTCAACTCGGCAGGGCTGTTTTGGCGGTTTCCACCACGTGAGAAAAGGGACCACAAGAGACTATCAGGGACTATTTCCAGCTCCACTGAGGTTCCAAGCGAGCTCAGGTGATACTAAATATGGCGTAAAACGAGGCAGATTGGTGATCCAGAATTACCGCTGCGTCAGTACATGTGTCTCATCATGTCGCACCACAGGTTACCAAGCCAAGCTAGTGGGAAATCGCCGAAAACGTCGTAACAAATTTTCAAGTAGGCTCTATCTTGATAAATCGACTACAGATTTTAAGTGTAAAAAGCTATGCCAGTGTTTACACTGGGCAGTGAGTTTCTCTTAGCTGTTTGGGCTATCAATCTCAGTCAGAGTGGTTTACAGTCCTGTTTGTTCACTAAAGCTGTAACAGGTCAACGAGTCCCTTATGTGACGTAATGTGTGACATATGTGACATTGATGCAGTTTGGAAAAAAAGGTGGTTTTTAAGATCAGAGCCGAAAACAGACATTTTACTCAGAATTTCTGTATTTATTTAATAACTTCCGAACACATTTTCAGATATTTATATATTGTGAATCCAGAAAAAAAATTCACCTGTAAGTTGCACTTTAGATAAATTTGCTAGCCTAGCAACATTAATGCTACAAAAAATAAATAAATAATGCACCACTCTATGTAAAATAGATAATACAAACTACAGCAACTACACTGGTATTCAGGCCATTTAAAATAAATATTAGTGGAGTATGAAAGACAGCACTATTATTTCTTTATTGAATGACACAATCTGTACGATTCCTCTAAAAAGCAGATTTTATGTAAAAATATCATTGTCCATGATATAAGATAGTCAGTTAGTAGAGCAAACACCAGCCAGTCCATTACAACCTTGTTTCAAATTATTTGCAGTAGCAATGGCAACCAAAGG
Organism: Coranthus polyacanthus; assembly: GCA_037367275.1. Taxonomy (NCBI): domain Eukaryota; kingdom Metazoa; phylum Chordata; class Actinopteri; order Kurtiformes; family Apogonidae; genus Coranthus; species Coranthus polyacanthus. The sequence goes on along the minus strand of JAPQRN010000536.1, from coordinate 10,496 downwards.
GAAACAGCAGTATGTATAGATACTGGTATGGCTGTGTCAGTGTTTTACCTGTGCTCCTCTCCCTCCAGTAGTTTCCTGTAGGCATTGATCTCCATGTCCAGTGCAAGCTTCACATCCAGAAGCTCCTGGTATTCACTAAGCTGAGCGTTCATCCTATCTCTCAATTCACTCATCTCTTGTTCTTTTCCTTCTACAGTGCGACGGTGTTTGTCTCGTTCTGCTGACAGGATTTCTTCTAGCTCTCGGATACGATCCTCTGAGGCAGCCACCTACAAATACCAACACACATACAAATATCAACAACAATATAATTCATGAAGCTGAATAACACCAGTACATGATAAAAAGAAATGGTGATGATAATCTATAGGTTTTCAAAAAGCAGTACTTGTTTCTGAAGGGCATTGAGCTGATACCCAAGGCTCTCAATTCTTATACGAGACTCCTGCAGCTCCTCTCTGGCTGTGCTCATTGCCTTGTCATTAATCTCTGAGGACACCTTGGCATTATCCAACTGCAGGGAATCCAAGAGAGGCTATATGTGAGAGTGAGAACATTGATAGACAAAAGGAAAAAATGATTCGTCTCTCACCTTTGCTTGGAAGGTTTGCTCTAGTTCTTCCTTGTAAAGAGAGACTTGCTCATCATGTTGCTTCCTCAGGTCCTGGTTGGATCACAAAAGCCTTATTAATGCTAATTCTCAATAAATGCCAGGAATGCCAGGATACACCACTAGAAGAGATATTGTTATCGTAATTCTTAAATGAGAATTATGCTAGGATCTCTCGGTTCATTTTTGATTTCCAGGGAAAGTTATCAACAAGTACAGACAAAAATGCTTCTGGGTGTAATTTGGATAGACTTAATCAAAGCAAACGACATGTGAGATATTGAGTCAGGTGGAAAATTAAACTCACTAAATTCTGTCAGAAATATGGGAACACATCTTTTTTATCAATTAAGGTTTCAAGTGCAGTTTTTTTATATATATATTTTTTTTTTAATGTGTCCATCTCTATAAGAAAGTGTGTCAGTCGGTCACCAGTATATTTAAAATGCAACATCTCAGGAACGGTTTACAGAATGTTGCAAAATTTGGCATAAACATTCACTTGGACAGAAGGATGAAATGAAACAATTTTGGTGGCCAAAAGTCAAGATCACTGTGTCTGTCCATTCTCATGAGTGCAATCTCTCAGAATACCTTGAGGGAATTCCCTCAAATCTGGACTCAAGGATGAACTGATTAGATTTAGAAGGTTCAAGTTCAAGGCTGTTGACCTCACAACGCACATTTTTGACCATGACTGCTTGTGCAATTCAACAAATTGCATGAACAAACATCAGATTGAACTTCTTGTTTTTTTTTGTTTTTGTTTTGTTTTTTTCTTTAATGGAAAATACCACGGCAGTACCAAACTGAGAATGTTGTCAGTCAAGTCAGATTTGGCTGTCCAATACACTCCTTTATTTGTTTTCTTATCTGGGTATCAGAAAATCAACTGGCACGAGTTTCATATTGTTATTGTTTCATAACAGCATGAAAATTTTTTCATGAAACACAATCTGCTATGGGGCGGGAGTCATTGTACCCACCCTATAGCAGATTAATGTGTGCTTTGTAATTTTGTCCATGTTCATACAAGTTAATAGACACAGCACAGATGAATCGCCATGACACATGAGTGATAAGCTGCAAATGAATAGAGTAATTTGAGGTTGCCATTATAATAAATATAAAAACAACCCTCAGGCTCAAATTATTTTAGTTAAGTTTGCCTGCCTGTCATCAAGTTGGATGGGCCATACAGATGCAGGCCTGGTAATCCAACATACCTGTAGAGCTTGTGCCAATTTGAACTCATAGTCCTGTCGGACTCCAGAGTCAACCTCTACTATTCTCTGCTCCTGACGACGGCGAGACTCACGCACCTCCTACACACAAAGAGAAATATTGGAGTTGCCATATTATCTGTGTGGGTCATGTATTTTTTATATTATGGGGATGTAAATCTCATCTCTCATTTCTATATAGAACTTATACCTCTTACCTCTTCAAACATGCTTTTCCTGAACTCCAGCTCTTCACTTAGGGATTGACATCGGTTCTCCAAGTCTACACGCATCAGTGTCTCTGCCTCCAGCTGGCGCTTAGCAATAGTATGGCTGTCCTCTGCCTAAATAACACATAACACCATGAACGATGTTAGTATTTGGCCAATAAATCAACACTCAAATATAAGTTTAATTCATTAATACAGCATCACAAAGCTGTAGTAGTAAAGTTGAAACGAGTGTTTATAGTGAGTCTGTTTATAGTGATTGTTCTGGGTCCTTCAGCACTAGTAGTGTTCGGTTAGTTCACTTTAACCTACAGGAGTTTGGGTAAAGTGTTGTACTGGCTCTCTAAGTAATGACATCACAGTGGACTTAAAATGAATTCAGATCATGTTTAGTTGCTGGGTGCAGATGCCCATTCTGTAAAATGTGAGAATGGACATGACAAAACATGTCCTCAATGACTCATGGTGTAAACAGAGTTCCCTTTCCCTGGCTACCTCAAGCTCCTCTGGAGGGACACCAAGGCATTCCCAGGCCTGCCGAGAGACATAATCCCTCCAGCCAGGAGGAGACCCTGGGTGGACATGCCCGAAACACCTCACCCAGGAGAAGAACAGGACCATGTCAGCTGGCTCCTCTCAATGTGGAGGAGTAGCAATTCTACTGAGCACCTCCTGGATAGCCCTGCTCCTCACCCTATCTCTAAGTTAGTGCCCAGGCAGTGACTGAATCACTGCTGATGCCGCACCAATCCACCTGTCTCTCCCACTCCATCCTTCCTTCACTTGTGAACAAGACTCCAAAATACTTAAACTCCCCCACTTGGGGCAGCAAGTCAACCCCAACCCAGAGGGGGCACTCCACCCAATGTCACCGCCCACTTTTCATCAGCAAACGTTCTGATTGGCTAGCCTCAGATCCCTTAGCAACCATTAGCAACAGCAGAATTCTCAATAGATGTCAACAATCAGTTATTAATGTGCTGCACACATCCAAAAAGACTGAAGATAAGTCAAAATAAGTCTCCAAAAGTAAAATCTATCCACTAGTTTGTAACATTTGTCTCCTTTGGAAGCTGTGCAGTAGTTTGGAAAACTAGCTATGAAAAGTGTATTATTCCTGCTACATTGAATCAAGACATCATCACTGCTAGTAACTGATGGGGGTGGGGCTAACACATTAAAAAAAAATACCATGAATATGATTGGTTATGGATATTGTTCCTGCTTCCTGCATCAGAAGCAAATTATTTTCTAAATGGCTTGTTTTGTGTCAAGGACATCTTGTGGTGGAGACACTAGACGGCTGACAGTACTGAGCAAGTTCATATTTTCACAGCTTTTATTTTACACCATAGAGTTTATATAAACCTAAAAACTCAAAAGTGCATTTTCACAGTACGGGACCTTTAATGCTACACAGCCATAATGCAATGCTTTCTCTAAAATACTTTAACTATACAAGTAGTCAGGCTATTTAAATTAAATGTTAGTAGTAAAGCTTTGACTGAGCTGCTGTTATTGTATTTAATAACACGATCAGTATGATCCCCCTGAAAAGTAGATCAAATGACAACTGAAGATCGATCATGATCTAATATCGTGAGATTGTCCAGCCCTAATGTATATAGTATGCAATAGGTTGTTTGCAACCACGTGATTCTGGTGATGCGTGAAATTCAAGCAGAGGGCAAGAAGTCAACAGCAGAATGGAGGAGATGCAGTAAACCCCGAATTGTGCTAGTTTAGACTATATTACAGTGAAAAAGTATTAACAGAAAATCAAGCGAACTGAAAGTTTTCCTGTTAATGAGGCAGAAGTAGCAGTCACTCCAGACACCTGTGGATTAATTTAACAAACATTCAACGCTGCAGTGCCTCAATGTTAACATTATGGTTGTTATCTTAACATTACTGGATTAAGGAGTCTCAACGGACCGGGGAAATGTCACTAAAGACGTGGATCAATGTTACAGAATGTTTACTGTATATTCAAACCTGGGACAGAATCATTCAAATGCTGTTCAAATGAACTGATCACTATACATGGTATTTAGAGTGTTCATTTTGGGTCTTCTAGGTCCCTGTAATTTCGTTAATTGATTAATTAGAGCGACATTAGGAAGAGATGTCATTGTTGCTGTGACCACGAGAATCGACGAGACCAGTGCACGAAGCAAGATGGCAGCTCCCAGCTGTGAGAGAGAAAACACAACTTTTCACCATTCACACCTGTCATCAACGTAATAAATAACTTTTCTGAAACAACAAACTAGGATACCATAACAACCCAACCTGGAAGACCTGGAGGACTACATTGATCAAATCTACAAGATTGCACAATGAATGGTGACAAGAAGGCTCGAGAAAACAAATCCACTCCATCCAGCAAAAGAATGTGTGAGTCAAACTCTGTTGACAACTCCTCGAATAACTCATCCTACTTCGAGGTCAGTGAAATCTTAACATCCATAAACACGAAACTTGCCACACTCGATGCAAGAATAGCACTCAGTGAAGTATTACACAAACAGTTCCAGAATCTATGTAACAGTCTCGAATTCAGTCTAGAACAGATAATCACACTCACCGCAGAAAACACAAAGCTTCAGCAATCAATTACATCATTGACAACACAACTCAGCTCCGTTGAAAAGGAAAATAAAATAATGAAAGAAAACATTCCTGACTTACAGTCCCGCAGCATGAGAGACAACCTTGTTTTCTCTGGAATCACCAAACAAAAAGATGATTTAAATCCTGAACAGTTGATCAGAGACTTCATGACCAAATACAACTCCAAATCCCCTCAGACTTTGTTAAGGACATCACATTTCACTGAGTACACTGTATTGGACAAAAGAACACAGCAAACCACAGACCTCAACCCATCATTGCAAAATTGGAACATTTTAAACAAAAACAATTGGTACAACGCCATGGCAAACGTGATAGTTTCTTTTCAATACAACTCAGTATTTCAATTAAAAGTATAATAAAAAATCCCTCCTCCTCCATTATAGTAGGTACAGTTCACATATACTGCACCTTCCACACACTGAATAAAGCTAACAGTTCACTGTATATGAGTCACATTTTACATCAACAACACTCCTTTTAATGCCTCGTATGATTATCCAGCTACTTTGACATCAGATTTACACAAAGACAAAGAAAAATCACTCTTTGCTCACGTCAGTGTTGTACTATGCAGTGTTTGCGTGGAGATGCAGTAACAGACAGGAGTCCGTAGCAGATGAAGTTATACCAGCTAACGCTAAATGACTTTTGCTGAGTTTTCTAACATTTGGTACCGGAGCTGAGAGCCAGAACAGCTGAGAGAAACACAGTATCCTCCGGTTTTATTCTAGTTTGGGGTTCGATCCATTCGCAGACTATTAGCGATTGTTAGCAACCCTCCATCTAAACCTCCTGCAGCATCCTAACACAGTGTAGAGTTAATACAGGACTTACACGTTACTTTCTGTTGGTTAGTACAAATAGCTTTATCAGTATCAGTATGATTTTATATTTTTTTTGTTTTTGTTGTATTTTGTGCTTCAAGATGTTCCACTCATTCTCTATTGGGGACAAATGGGGACGAGAGACAGGCCAATCCAGCACCCGCACCCTCTTCTTCCTCTGTCTTGCCTTTGTAATGTGTGCGAATGTGGTTTTGCATTGTCTTTGTTGAAGATGCCCCATGATATGCATGGGCGTCGCTGGAAAACTTTGTCTTGAAGGCAGCATGTGTTGCTCCAAAATCTCAGTGTACTTTACAGCATTATTGGTGCAAAGTGCAATGCACCTGCTGAACATTCCAGAGCTCAGTTGGTAGCCTGAACGTGCCCGAGGTTTTTAGCCCTGTAGCCCTACAAGTGTTGTATTTTAATGTTGAGATAATGTTTTAAACTGAATCAGACAAGGTCACAGGCACAAGTAGAGATGGTGAGTGGAAGAGAGAAAGCTTATTTAGAAAACTTTTTTTTTTTTATTGTATTTTTGTGTAGGTGACGATAGACCTGAGGAACAGGCTGCAGGGGGACCATCTGGCAGCATGCCTCATATTAATCCACCAATGGGCCATGTGGAAGTAAATCGTTTCCCGTCTTTGAATAATTGTATTACTATAGAAAACTGGTTTTCCTTCTTATTCAATCAACAAGACTGTATAGGTGTGACCATCTCTTTGATCATAAACAGTGGTCACACCTTGATTAACATAAGAACTAATCTCACCTCACGATCCCTGCCATTTCCTATTTACATGTGTTAAGCTCAGTTTTTCCTCTGTACAACTATAAAAGTCTCACCGCAGAAGACTCAGGCAGACAGAATACTGCTGCCTTGCTGCACTATTCCTTGTCTCCACTGCAGTGAATAAAGCTCAACTGAACCAGCCACAATTTCGGAACTGAGGAATTATTCTTCTTCTACAGCCACCTCTTGCTGAGTTCCCATATCAAAGAGCAAAAAAAAAATTAAGTGCTCTCAGACAGAATGCAAGCTTTGCAAACAGATTCATATTTAATTGTTCTGTTTACTTTCTTGCTCTTGTGGGAAAAAACAAATAACTGTTTATCATGATATAAAACAAATTCGCTGCCACAGCAAAGCAACAGTGACACGGTGTTGCGCGGCTGTCCGCCTCCCATGCAGCTCCCACCACCACAGCTTCAAAAAAATCATAGGGGAAACCTATAACCTTTTGGCATAGTAATGTGTAATCACTGGCACTGTGGCAGAAAGTACATTTCTCCTCATACTTATAGTGATTAACATTGGACGCTGATACACACAGCAAGTTGCTCATGGAGAGAGTGGAGCATCTCACCATTTCTCTTCACACACGTATCTTTGTCCATTTGCAGACTCTTATTCATCCCAGTGCACTGAGTCATGGCTCTGACAATCTAACATACATTTAAATACCACATAACATGATAAACTGAACAAGTCTAACAGTTTCACTAATGTCCATAAATTTCGATACATGAACTGGGATGTTTCTGACGCCCACTGCAACCCAGACTCACCACACAGTTCATCTGCAGCTGAATGCAATCCAATAGTCCTTTAAGATCCCCACATCATGACTTTACAGCTGCAGCAAAACACTTTACACAAAGTTCTGCAGGCTAAAGTGAGCGAACTGAACACATTAAGTGCTGACAGACTCTAAAGAATCACTATAAAACAGACTGAAATGAAGCTGATAACCTAGCCACAGTAATGCTACTGGGCTGAAGATGACCCTCCCATCTTAACAAAGATAGGTTGAGTGTGACAGGATACCCCATTTCTTGTTAAATTTAAATGCCAGCGGGAGAAAGATTGTCTAGTGTTTACTTCTACATGACAACCTTATTGTAAGGTTGTATAAGTTTGTGTTTGAATATTAAAAATGAAAACCTGATGTCTACCTGTCAAATGAGTATTCAAACAGTTGAACATTTGGCCCAGCCCTAGACACACAGAAGTGACATTTGTAGGCTGCCATCACACTGAATTCTGACTTCCATAATTCACAACACTTTGTGGTCAAACCTGAGTGGTAGATAAATGTTTTCTATATGGTGGGTAGCCTATTGCTTTTTAATATCAGTAATACAGAGGAAACATTGCGCGCTGTCTGTATCGGCTACAGAAGCAGGAAAAACACTTAGAATATGAATGTCATTGAGCTGAAGATTTCCTGTATTTCATGTATTTTGTCACGAAGCCTTATGACTATGTGAAAGTAAAACCTCTGCTTGACTTCTTGTTTAGCATCCTGGTGATTTGCGTTAACTTTGTGCTGCACCCCTTTAGTAAATCTCATCATATGATGATCTTTTGAAGTAGAATTACAATCTTCTCAATGATTAAAAAAAAAATGTGGGCAAGTTGTCGTTCGACTAGAAACTCTGCATTTTTGCATCATTTTGGACTGACATTATTAAGTAAAATAATAAATAAATAAAAAATAAGTAAACACTACTGACATTTTCCTCTACATTCAGCTGCAGTGTTTCCATTAATTACCTAGACTGTGGTAGACTTTGTTCAGCTGCAGTTTTATAATTAATGAAAAATGCTTTTACACTTCAACATAAAGCATCTGTGTAAATCAGACTCACTGCATGTCAGAAACCAGACACTCAGATGACAGACTTAATAATTCTCCTTCATTATTTCTTCAGCAGTAACAAAGCAACCTGTGGTTCATTTCGGCTTTTCTAATGAAGAAGGCACTAAGGAGATCAACTGATTTATAATGCTTACCTTTACCAACAGACTCTTAACTTCTGTTAACTCAGAAGTCAGAGCAGCATTTTGGCTTAGGGCAGTAGAAAGGGTTGCTTCACTCTGGTTCAGCTGGCCTTCCAAAGAACTGGCCCTGGACAATGTTGCTGCAAGATCACTGTCCTTCTTCTTGGCACTGGGACACAGACACAGGAAGGAGCAGACAGTTATTAGCTCTAGCTGGACACTATCCTTGCTCTTTTGAAATAGTGCTGATTGATACCAATTATTTCACGCCATATTTATATTGCGATTACTGTAAACGACGTAAATGACTACATTTACATGCACAAAATATTCTGTTTTTTGCCCTTATTCTGAAAAAGACAAAATTCCTAATAAGCTGTTTACATGGCTAATGAAAATGAACAATCCACAAATATTCCTGTTTACATGCAGCTGTGTATTGATACCCCAGTAAAATAACTGGTACTCAGCAGCTGTCTTTAGCTGATTTTTATGTATTGCAGAAAGCTAGGTCAATCTCTGCCAGCTCTGACCACCCCCTAGCAAGTGAATTTGTTCAGTTGCCATCTGGGCGGAGATATCAGTGCCCCAAAGTTAGAAGGAACAGGTACATAGGTTTTCCTTTGTCCCAAGTGCAATCAATGCACTAAATAGATCTTAACTGGCACTTAGATGTACCTGGGTTGTACTGAAATCTTTTACAGTGGATCATTTTCACAGTTGCATGTTTTATTTGTGGTTGTTTTTACTTGTGTTTGATGTCTTATTGTGTCCATGCTTTTGTTACTTGCTGCTGCAAAATAAATTTCCCCCTAGAGTGAAAATAAAGACCCGAGTTGAGTTGAGAGAGGATCATTGTCTCTAGACCGGCTGAAATGTTAACAGCGTAAACAGGTGTCATGTGTCACAACCTGCAGTAAAAATGAACAAATTAGATTCATTTTCTGAATACACTGTATGCAAATAATCTAGTTATAAATGAATCCTCAACCGGAATACTGGTATATCCCACGTCTTAGACCTTTTTTCAAATGGAGCATTTTCTGACTAATTGAGAATATCCCAATGGAACATGCTGTTTACATGACACCTGTCAAATTCAGAGAATATTGCCATATTCGGAATAATAGTGTACATGTAAATGTACTCAATATTGTGATTTGAGTCTAATTGCTTGGTTATCAATAAAATTTACAGATTACTGATCATTTTAAAAATGTGTATTTCTTTCAATTCAAACATACAAACTCGAACTAGTATTTTTAAAAAAACATTTAAAAAATACAACAATACAACATGAAACCGTTTCTGTAATAAATGTGTGTACTGTATCATATTACCTGCGTGTAGCTTCTTCCAGCTCAGCCTGGGCCTTTCCTAGGTCTATCTGGAGTCTGGCTCTCTCCTTTGCAGTTTCATCCAAAACCCGCCGAGCATCAGCTAACTCTGCCTCATACAGGGACTTCAGGCCTGTCACCTACAGTAACGAATGCACAAGACATTACCTGTTATTTCAGGTGAGGAAAATTCAGAAATATGTTATATAATAGAGGTGTAATGGTGGCTATAAGTCAAGTCAAAAGCGTTTGTAATCTGCACAATTAAAACCAGTACAATGATATTCTTCCTTTGTTGCCTACTGTGAGTACCAAGGATACTACGGTATAAATCAAGGGGCAAGGAACTCCGCTCCAAAATGAAGCCAATGTTTCAAGTATCTTGAAGTTGTAATACCACTGATGGTTGTTGGGGAGTCACATAGACTTACATTGAACTTCTCTCTAAAAATGTAAGTCAATCATTTTTTTCCATGAGACTGGAACTTGGAACTTCTAATACTAGAAGAACAGAACACCAGAACACTTAAATTATAGTTCCATTAATAAGATCTCAAGTCAAATATAAGGCTGTGTCTGGCTTTTATTAACAGGTCTGTATGACAACTCGCTTGCCTGCCAAGTTGGACTTTTGGAGTTTCTATTTATTTTTACGGCATTTTTTCCCCCCGACAGACAGACCCATTGTAGTTGTGGATAATAGTTTACACTAACAAGAGAGTAAAATTACTTTGTTATGACATGTTTGATGAAGTGATGACTGTAATTCATTACTGTCAGGATGCCCAAATAGCTCCATAAAAAGCCTCCAGTTAGTTCAAAACACTGCAGCGCGAGTATTAACAGG
>JAPQRN010000535.1:0-14572 GCA_037367275.1 Coranthus polyacanthus | reverse complement strand
ATCAAAATTGTCATGAATGTGTGTACGCAATCTACAACCAAAAAATAACATTTACAAATGGGTAAAATGTGTTCACAAATGAAACCATTTTACAAATACACACATGACCTGAGGAAAAATTTATGTACGGATTTTAACTTCAGCGTCACAGACGTGATCCTCTCTGTGCAAACAAATGATTCAACATATTTGTGACATAATTCTTTTATAGATTTACAGATTGTGTGTGCATGGATCGCTTGACAAAAGTACATGTACAAATGTTCCTGTATGGAACTGTGTATGGAAAATACTCCAAATATTGCTAAAACATTTTTACCTTTGGGACAACTGTAAAGTTCTTGATTAATACAAGAAACAAACAGCAATGACAACAATGAAACACCATCATGTATGAGCTGCAGAAACAAACGTTAGACAAAGGCTTCGACAAACTGTGAAAGAGTTTGAAACGACATTATATGATCTAGACCAGAGGTTCGTTCAGGGGGCACAAACTAAAGCCAGCTTCAATTCTTTTTTTGACAAAATACCTCTTACTATCAGCTCCACAACCAACAGCTGCGTTGTATGAAATATAACATCGAAGTTTAAACCATGATGATGATGAACCTACTCATAACACAACAATATGCATATCAGCAGCAGATGGAAACGCGCATAAATTAGCATTTTGGTTTGGCAGATTTCCCGAAAGCCCCGTTGAAACATTCGCGGGACATTTGGAAATGAACACAACTGTCGATCCGCAAATGCACAACAAGCCTAAGGAAGCTCGAAAACTGCCCCATGTCGATCTCGCTGACGACTCCTCTGGCTTTTCCCGACAACACGGGAGCGCCATGTGCATGATCTATAAATGATCAATCAATTTAATAAGGGCAGCCACAAATAAACACTGTAAGTGGACTACTGATGAGGTAATTGTTTCAAAAGCATTTGTATAAGAGGGAGTTTTTTGATCCATATAAACCAAAGATTCCACACTTGCCACAACATCTACACATTGCACCGATCTTACACTGTCAAAACGGGGTCGAATAACTGCACTTTGCGTCTCTAATCCATGTTAGAGACGCTTCTAACCCTGACACATAATGTTAGTTAGCTAGTAACTAACATCTAACTACTAAGAAAAAAAAACAACATAATTCAAATGCTCCTATACACAAATAAAAACACAGCCAACATATTTTTCCCGCTGTCAAAACACTTGGTGCATTTCCATCCAGCTATTTTTATCCTCATTTTCATTTATACATGACAAAAATCAGAGTGGAAATGGTGAAAACCACAAAAAAACTTAAATATGGCAGTAGTTTTGACGCTTGGGAGGGGCGGAAAAGTTGGTGAATTGATAAAAGGTAAATTTCCAGTAGAAACAGATTTAACAAATAAGAGTTCCCAACACTATGTTTGGAAAACACAGCAGTGGTTGACGACTGAAACCATGGTCACTACATGTGGTTTTCACTGTAATTAAATACTTAAATCATACCCAATGGTCATACATTTCAGCCGCTAAAATTGTCCTTGTGTGGTGGATATTTCCTTCTAGTTACCTTGGCCAGTGAGTCAAAAGGAGAATTTTGGACAACGGTAATTAGGCTAATTAGGCGTTTTGTTTTTTCTGAAAGTCTGGCCTACAGCAGCATTTGCCTTGCCTTGCCCTCGGACAAATGTAGCTGAAGACCCCTGTCCTCCACTGAACTATAAGTCATAAAACGTTGATGGATCTTTACGTGACCTCAGTATCATCAGGAAAAAAAGAGCTTTGTCACCAACTCAACAGCCTTGAAGAAAAAAAAAATCTTTTCAGTGTCTGCAAAAGGGCTGGTATAACATCACAGGGTCAGGGGTCAGACTGTTTGATTGCTGCACGTCACTGCCTGATGCGTCCCGGAAACCCGACTCATTCTGAGGAAATGTCAGCAAGAATGAATGTGAAGCTTATATTTCACATCTAGAAAAGCAAAAAGATATTGTATTTAAATCTATAACACATTTCACTTAGAAACAGTGGTGACAGCGCCACATTTTCCCATGAATCTGCAGAACAAATCGGGGTTTCTGGTACGGATCAGGTAATGCCATGGCTTACTTTTTACCCCAAACTGTACTGCAGAGTGAAACGCAGCAGCATACAGGATTTACTGGACCACAGTGAAGTCGCCAGATTTGATGTGCAGTACACTCCAGATGAACATAAAAAAATGTAACTCCTGACAAATGTTGCACATTAGCAAAGGTGCAGTAATTTGACTTTTCTATTGGAATGAATCCATCTCTTTGTGTCCTGCTATCAAAGTTTTCGTCCAGGGCATGCTGTATTAGCTGGTGTTATTAATAGAGTTCATCTTTAATTGCGGGCTACAGTGTAACATTAATTAAAAGGAAGTGAAAGGTCCATTGCTGTGCTGTCAACAGGGTTTCAGACAGTGAAAAAAGGAATGAAAATTCTATGGATGTACAGTTAATGGGGCAGAGCTATTAAAGAAGGACTGTGTGATAGAAGCACAAAGGCAACCTCTCGCAGGTCTCAGGGACAGGAGTCTGAACAGCGCCGGCGTCCCTGAGCACCGCTGTGGCACTCACTAGAGAGTTTGCAGAAAATGTGAGGAGGAACGAAGAGAAATGGGGTCGCAAACAGTGAATGCAGATACAGAGGAGCTCTTAAGCAATACTGACCTTTTTTATTTTAAAAGAGTCCCTGACCTTTCCTTTAGCAGCTGCACATGTGGAAAAAACAAGCCTACCACTAGTTAACCAACCGGAAAATCATCTTTATTTTACCGCTCCCTCTGCACCACTACAGCTGCTTCTCAAAGAAAAACTACACTGTCCATGCAATGCGGCAGAGCCTTAGAATTTTCCATTTTTAATACGTTTCATTCTCACGATTTTTCAGCAATAGCATCTCTCTGCATAGAAATTGCCTTTTCTGTGCAGTTCTTTTAATTGTTAGTAGTTGAATCAAGGACAGCTCTTGCGTACGTACACACCAGACATGTAAAGGTTAACACAACAGCTAACAAGTGTTCGGGCCTTTCAGGCGTCAACTGGCTTCTTCTGTGTCTTTGAATAATACTGCAAGAAGCAATGAATACTTTTATTTTACTTACAGATAAAAATCTTCTCATGTTGCATTTCTAAGACACGAGTTCTACACTTTTGAAACACTGCAAAGACAAAAGTGTGAATTGCGTGTGTTTCAACGCAGGTTTAACAGGTTTGAAGCAAATAAACGAGGCTGCATAATGTGGTCAGTAGGTGGCAGTATGGGCTACGTTACGCATGACTGTAATAAACAGAGGGAAAGGAGAGCATGAAATGTGATGATTTCTTCATGGATGAGACAGGGGAATTAAAACAGTTCAAATGTTTCCTCCATTTCTTGTGTGTTGACTGCATCTCGTGTTTCCTGATCATGTACTACATACATCGCTACACGTAATGTGAATAAGCAGTCTGTTTCATTTGGTCACCTGTTAAAACTGCAGCACCTGACTGATTTTTGGCATCATTGGGCAAAAATTCTGTAATTACCTTTCAGCATATTTTAATTCAAGTGGGTCTGAGAAAATCTACCCCGTGATGCAGACCTCGTCTAATCACAGGTGTTTTCAGACAGGTAGGGGTTAAATATGTGATTGACAGCTGTAATTACGAATCAGACGTGACTCTAATGCTCTACTCCATGGCTGTCTTCTCTCTTCCATAGCGGCATAAAATGGCGTCAGGTGTGTAGGTGCGTATTTTCAATTTCTGGCGTTTTTTTTTTCCCCCTTATTCTGGCTCCTGCAGCTTTAATGGCATCATATTCCCTTTACTAAGATTAACATTTATTTGCAGCTATTTCTTCAGAATGACAGGACGTGACGTGAATATATGACAACGAACGTAATGTGAATGAAACTTTAGGAGCAGTAAAAAAAAAAAAAACAGGCAAAAGTCAGTAATAGTTCAGCAGAGAACTCTGGGTCCAAAGATGAACAGATGAGCTCAACAACAAAAAGGTTGGAGTTACTCAACAGACAGAAACTCAGCTCAGAAAAAAACCATCTGGATTGCTTTGGCTGGTAACACACTAAACTATCTCTGTCGGAATAGAATGGTATATATATATATTAACAGATGATCTTTAAAGGATTTCATTATTCACAAGCAGCCTTTTTAACAATTGACCCTGAAAGCAAGTGTAATTACTGCATCTCTCCATGGTCTGTTGGTGTTTTCTAAGCAGGCAGGAGAATGATGTCCATTCATGATCATCTTCCATTGGTAAAACTATGTTCTCAAAGATGAGGGCATGTCTCCACGAGTACAGAATAGAACATGATACCTGAACGCAATGAAGCTCATTCAAACTAATTACTGAAGAACTGTGAGCTGATGTCGGTCTCCGGAGAAGCAAACCCTCTGCAGAATGTAAAGTAAAGATCACAAGTGTAATAAAATGTGAAAACAGGTAGGTCAAAGGGAAATCTACTGCTCAGGATTGCATGAGCCAAAAATTCATTCGGAACAAAGGTGAAAATCGAATTTCGAGACCAGTGGGTTAGCTGTTAAAAGCTTGATGATATCATTCATATTGACAGATGGAAGCTGCGGAGGGTATTCGCATACAGATCGTCAATAAGCAGAGTTTACAAAGGACGGCGCACGCATTCAATCATACACTTAATTTGGACCTAAAGCCTCACATACAGTGTGATCAGAGTGTATTTGACAGTGAATGACCTCCAGCTTTTTATATCTTGATTTCATTACAGATTACATCCTGTCTTGTCCACCCTAAGAGAATTGTTGATGCTCACAAATGTTGATCGAACAGTCCAACATCACAGGAGTCTGTATGTGAACTTTTGCTTTGAGATGGGAACGCTGTGAAAGCACAGCAGGGTGGAAGTCAATATTTCTGCAAGGGTATGCTGTCGATTTCATCTTACACCATGTGGAGAGAGCTACGATAGTTCAACTTTTTAGTGTCAGCATTGTGTTCTGATACTCCAGTGGATTTTGTTACTTGTTAATGATTAGTATTTAGCAGAAAAACAAGAGTAGTCCATGCCAGCAGCTCTGTGAGGCCAGACTTTTGACATGCCTGCGCTTTAACATCAACACAATCACACACTCTCACAGTGTTAAGGCAGAGGCGACCGCTGAAAGTATAAGGAGAGGAAAATTAGGAGAGTTTGATCTAAAACTTGGACGTAGAGGATAACTAGTTTAACATGTATTTGTTGTATAATTTCTAACTTTTATCTTGATGTATGTAGTGCCTGCCTTTTACTTGTTAAATACATTATTAAAAATACAACATCTTTTTTTATCATATAAATGTTTTTCACAGACAATCCAGCGAGTTAACACGAGCTAAAATGTGTTAATCAGCGAACTGGAGCTAACATTAGCTAGCAAGGTAACTGCAGCTCACCAGACAAAATTACAGACTTGGTTTTATTTACCGTATTTCCTCAAATAAAAAACGGGACTCGATTAAAAGCCAGATCTCAAATAACAGCCGGGGCCGAGGACGACGCGAACAAATAAAAGCCGGTCCTCAAATACAGGCCGGTAAAAAATAATATGATTTAACTTGTGGTGTCTGTCATGTAATGTGCTGCCAGTTAAACACAATGTTCACTTCCACAAGTTTAATTTAATACATTAAACAATATAATCCGGATATTTTGAACACTTTGTCGTTCCAGATCATCATCTGAAGTGTTATCGTCTGGTTTCACTCACTACAGGTGTGTGTTTTACTTTTTCAGCTAATGTATAATTTATGGAAACTTACAAGCACAACAGGACGACAACATTTACACGACAACAGCTCTGTTAAGCAATAAATACATTCTATACACCAGAGGTCTTTTATTTTGTAATGGGAAAGAGAGTTTTGCATTTGTATGTTGAATGTTAGCCGAATCCATTTCAAGGCTACTGACATCCAGAATAGAGACACCGAACGACTCAGGAATAAATGTCAGCCTTTGGAAGTCCTCTACAGAAGGATGAGGGTACAGGTGTTACCACTGACGTACAGTAGACGACGGGTAAAGTTCTTGTCTTTTGGGTTCCTCACGATCACGAAATCCCCTCCTTCATGTGTTTAAACTGCCTTTTACCATTTGTTGTCTTTGTGGTACTCAAATAATATTTTGTCTATCGGTGATTGAGAGATGGATATGTCACTGCTACTCAGATCTGTCACCAGTTCCTCCAGTGGTCAATCACAGTATTCCCATTTTGGGGTCCAGAGTCCAGTTCCAACAGTACATCCATGGTTTTGACTCCAGTGTCATAGCATAGGAGCGCCTTTTCATGGGACCTAGTAGTCAAACTAAAACTCAAGAAAAAACCTACGCATACTATCATGTAGCGCCTTTGTGGTATTTGTGGTATAATTACATGATAATTAAATGTCAGCACTAGTTGGAACAAAGAATTTCAATGGTTAAACATTGGTTACAATAATAAACATGGTTCAGGTTACGTAACCATTGCTTACTAATAGCCGTCTCGTGGGAGGAGAGTCTTCCTCTAATGACAGCGTTCAATAAAATGTCAAGAGTTCACCAAATATGAATATCAAATCACTACAAACTCATAAAAAAAACATAATATCCAAGAGCCAAAAAGATAGTAGAAAGTATCTTTAGCTGCAGTGATGCTGTTTCAGCATACTTCCTCTCTGCAGAAAATGCAGATGCTACTATTTTAAAATAAATACAGACACTTGACATGTGGTGTATACTAAAAAACACATCTGTCAAATGCCAAACAGCTCTACACTTAAACAACGGCACGGCCTAACATGCAGTGATAGCCTTTATGTAGAGAAACAAGGCCATGTGCCACCACTGCTTCCTCATTACGAGCCCACAGGGACGCTTCGTCGTCACTTATAGAGATAATGTGACAGGCCAGAACAAAGAGCCAGGTAAACAAAGGCGAGGCTTGAAAAACACCCGTGCCTTCTCCCCGGGGAATGACGCTGTGGAAAGCGAGAGGGGGAGGGGTCTGCAGCGCTGCAGAGAGCACGCATTCAAATTTACAACCAAACTGAACCGTAGGGAAAGGAAGGCACATTGCAAATTTGGCAATTCAGATTTGCTGCTGAAAATGATCCGAGTATGTGATGTGTAAAGTTCATCTCATAGAACTTGTGTGACCCCTTACAGAGAGATCTCTTAACATCGGTCTCATGTGAATACTTATCTTTGTTGCTTTCTATTTGACCTAATAAGACTGCTATAGTAAAAGTGACAAATGTGAATTAACACTAAGTGCTACAGCAACATGAGTAGATCGAGGGCCGGATTCCTTAAGAAAATTAACGAGAGGCTCCAAAAGAAGTGGACTAAACTAAACTAACAATGCAGAAATGTAGGAACACAGACACATGGGGTATGTGTCATCGTTGGTTAGGGTCAGGGAAGGGCTAAAATTAGAAAGACAAAGAGAGAAAATGCACAAATAAACAGAGCAGGAGGCGGGACATGAACCCTGGTCTCCTGTGTTCCACCATAACCACTACAACCATCTCCTACTTGGGTTTTTGCTACTTCACAATGTCACCTTGTCCGTGTCGTCACTTCCTGATGTCTGTTGACTTACATGGACTTCTATCTGGTTCCCAGCATGTTGAACATTGATGCTATAGGGTAGTGTTGTAGTCAAGACCACCTAAAACAAGACCAGACCAAATCTTGGAGAGGTTGAGACCAGGTCAAGGCCTGGACCAGGTTAGACACATGGCAGCTGCATTATGGAAACCAAGTTTTTCAAATATTCCAGATTAATATGGTTTAAGGGCTGAGATGATTCCTGTTGCCAGTGAGTAGCAAATTTTTTTTTTTTTTCAAATCATGTGACATGACGTGTCGTGATATCCCTTCAGCTGTGGTCTGGACTGGTCTTGAAATGAAATCCAGAGTCCTCTATGTCCTCTTGTCTTTTGACCGAGACAAGACTGAGTAAAAATGCCTCTAAGACCGAGATGAGATCAAAACCTTCAGAAAGTGATCTTGACGCCGGTTTCAAGACCGAGGCCAATCTCAAGTACTACACGACATGGATACGCTTGAAACACACCAAGGGCTCTTGACCATGTGGCAGAATGTGACGACCTGGAAGTGAGAACATGTTCACCAAGAGCAGTGCAAAAACCTGCTTCACTCCTTCTAGTTTCAGATTTCAGGTGTATATTAAAGACTTCTGTAATGGTGTTGACAAAAATGAGAGTATAGATTTGATTTTTCCTCACTTTTATGATGCTTCTCTGTGTCTCTGCCACAAACGGCTCATATTACACTGGGAGGATAATGTCGCCTCCCACTTTTCATCAGGAAACAAATTACAATTGAAAATTGTTAAAAGTAAATGGAAAAAAAATGGTATATACGTTATTTCATGTTGGTTAAAATAATAGATTTATATTTGCGTTTGAGATTTAATGCTTATAGGTTACTGTGTTAGAGGTTTGCATTATTCACAAATGTAGTATTTACACATTTTGTTTACAAATTATTAACAAATATTCATTTTATCTACATTTATTTGCATGCATTGTTATTTCCGTTAGTTGCTGGTTAAATTCATTATTATTTTCATGTATTTCTTTACATGTCTGTACCTTGATGTGCCATTTATTTGTCTTTTCTATTTAATGCTTTTTCACCTCATGCATGTGACAGTTGAACACAAGTGTGTCTTTCATCACTGAGCGGAATCCAGTTTAAAATCTCCATGTAGAAGAAATCAGTCCCTTTCAAATAGTGAAGCCGCACATGTAAAAAAAGAACTTGACATTATAAAAAAAAATAAAAAAATCACTTTGCCAGTGCTGAGATAGGGTTGACCTGCTAATTATGAACTGGGCTTTAATGAGGGAGTAAATCTATGAAGCACTGAAAACACTACATAATTTAGAGTCATATGCCACTGCGGAAACACCCAACATTACATTAACCAAAGTGTCATAATCACTTGACCAATTAAGCTCTCATTAGGAGAACAGTTGTGGTGGAGACCTGGGTGTGTGCAGTGATCTATGATTCTGATTTGGCAGCAGAGAAGATCCTCTCAAGACCAGCATCTCCCCTTTCTCTTATTGTTTGAGTTTAATTTCTCTTTTATTATGCACCTCTGTTTGGCCTGAAGTGTACCATCAAACTGGGAAAGGATTATTAATGGAAAAAAAAAAAAAGGAAAACCTGGAGGCAAAACCAAGAGTTAACATACACAGAAAAATGACTCATAGAGCAAACTACTTGCAGAATCCCAGGCTAATTTAACTTTGGAATGTTTCACTGTGAAACCATTGTCATTCACTGCAAAGGCTTTTCATATCCATTTATACAAACCACTCTTTGATTTATGGCTCTTGGTTTATCTGCAGCCTGCAAATAGCCACACACTCTATATAGTTGCATGTCTGCATCGATGTGCCGAGAGCTGAGTCAGTCAACAGTAATGGCAAAAAAAAGAAGAAGGAAAAACAACACAAGTGGTTGAAAATGAATGCGATAACAGGGTTTACATAGGGTTTGTACTGCTGCTGTGAAGAAATGATGAGTCTCCTCCTATAAACATCATTTTACTCTCACAGCATTGTTGGTTATCCTTTCCACGCTTTTTTTTTTTTTTTTGCAAATAGGATAAGGTGGAATGAAAATACTGGGGTCAGATGAGGTTAAACCGTAGATAATTCAATGAAACACATGCTTATTAATATGGGGAGTCATTCAGCTGGGCCCCTCTGCACTGTGTTATACATTATCCAAAAGAAAACAAAGGCTCAGGCCCACTGTCTGTTATCCCGACGCAAACAACATGGCGACACAGCTACAGAACCAGAGCGGCACCGAGCAGAGACCTGCAACAAAGACACACAGAGACGATGCTGTTCCCAGATTATTCATTTAACACATGTGCAAACCGGAAAAAACAAAGGCTTAAAGGGTCACACATATTAAATATATATGCTCCTTCTACGTGAAATACCATCTTATTTTGGGGAAATTATGTGTCTTTTTCCTCTTTCTTTTTTTTTAATGTTTTGTCATTAAATGAATAAACATGTATGTTTGTTCAATTAGAAGATTGGACGTAAAGTGTAAAAGAAGTGGATGTAGCCACCATGACATCACCGTGGACGTATTATTAGAAGTGGAAATGGCACCTATTCTTTTCACTGACAAGTTGCTCAAACAGGTTATTTGTCATTTGTTACTTACATGTTACACTGGGCATTTTCACACCTTTAAGTCTGAACCAAGCTTCACGTTTTGTGTGCATTTGGTCTGGTTGGTCCCTTCATAGACGACTGTGTATCTGACGTCAGCATGTTGTTGTTTGTTTTTCTTTCATTTATTGGCAACGATAGCCTTGCGCAACTTCCTGTAATTGCTCTGAAATTGCTCAAAATTTGGCACAAATGTTCACTTGGACTGAAGAATAAACTGAAACGATTTTGGCGGTCAAAGGTCACGGGCGCTGTGACCTCACAAAACACATTTTTGGCGATGACTGCAAGTAACTGAGAGAAGTGCATGAACAGATTATGAAAGACAGGACAGTGGATGCGTCTGATTGAGCTTATGGTTGTTGTTTGTAATTGTACGTGTTTTCAGTCAGCTTCGATATTCCTAAAATGTGCTGAAAGTTTTTAACACTCCTGCTGTAGACTTTTCCACCTAACTGTCTCTTTGACGATGGAATCAAAAAGTGGATTTCCTGACATCGGTCCTCATTTCTCATTCAGTGCCTACGCAAAGAGAAACAAACTGTAATATTGTAACACTGCACTGTGTGTGTGTTTTACACCAAATTGCAGAAAGTTGCAGGACATACAAAGCCATAGACCAGACAGATCCATGTCTAACAGCGATCATGCTCTGCAGAGGTCATATATTTTTGTGTGGGTGAGTTTGATTTTGACATTAGCTTCAAGGTGGACAGATCCGTAAACCTGCCTTCGACAAACTTAGGCTCAAGTTTGGGAAAGTTTCTATTTTTTTTCCTCCTTTATTTCCCTTTGTTTAAATGCACAGGTCCACAGTACCTTTAATAATTAGATGCTAAAATTGTGATAATATATATTCTCTTTTTTTTTACTGTCAACTCAAAGTGCGATTCCCTCCCCCGTCAGGCTTGCCCTCAACCTCTCTCCTACCTGTTCCTCATCGACTCCTTGCCCCGTCCGTCTACTCACCTGTCAGTCTGTCAGGTAACATGGGCTGGGTGGCCCAGGCCCTCGACGCAGACCTGCTGGTACAGACCTGGCAGAGACAAGGCCACGGACTGCCCTCCAACTGCTCCCTCCAACTATTAAACTACTAAACACACTATGAACATCAAGAGGATCCGACTCCCCATGTTGATGCGGTTCCAGTCCCACTTCGACCACTCCAAGTGCGTGTCTCGGGCTTATGAGGACCAGGTGACCTGCTTAGGAGATCTGAACAGGGCTCAGCTGTGGTGCGGCGGCGGGTCTGACCTGATCCTTCAACCCCCTGATTTCTAAAGCCAGACAGTTGGTGCACTAGTATACTGGCTGTAAATGACAAAGAAATGACTGGGATCAGATCAATCAAACACACAGTGAGTCAAATCAGTGTACGGTATCAGTGTTGACATGTGTCCTTAAAATGTCAAGTGAATTTGAAGCAAGTTATATGTTCATTTCCATGAACACTTTCTAATGTGAAACTTCAAAATGTGCATTAAATACGTTTACGGGAAATGCGCCTACTGTCGGCATCACAGCAGAGAGCAGAACTTAATGGAGCACTAATTTACAAAAGGACCACCAGAACACTTATTAGAGGGTCCGATTAAAGCAAATGAGACCAGGATGAATGAAATGTTGGAGCCAGCCTCTAGTGGCCATCAGTGATATTGCATTTTAAGATACTGGAACCTTGAGCACCTCAGTCAAATTCTAATCCAGCGTGGCATGTTGCAAACATGCTAATGAGTTACAGTGGCTGAATACAGTTGAGTGTGAAATTTGGTTCCGTTTTACATTCATCAGTTTGACTAAAAGTGTAAAGTACTGTATTGAGTTACCTCTTAGGGAAATGTTCTGAGTATTCAGCCACTTTTATTGTGAAAGTTAATAACATAAGTGGTGGCTCTGTAATTTGATGTCATTTTGTCTTGATTGAGAGAAAATATATATTGTGCGTTTAAAACCTCACCGAAATAGAAAAAGAAGACTTTTCACTCCAAATGTAGTTCCTGAGGATTACATAATATTGCCTGGCAGCACAACAATAGCCACAATACATGTGAGACGGACAGTAATTTCGAAGCCTTTGGTGTAATTTTTAGTCAATTCAAACAAATATGATTAAAAATAGTGTCTTGCCAGGAAAAAAAAAACTAACATTAGTAAACACTTTCACATTGTATTGCTTCTAAGTGCCGTGGATGGATGGACAGTAATGCAACATAATCAGACCAACGTCCCATGTCCTTTCCCACAATCAAATCAGCACAGAATACAATTATCATTTGGTGCCAATAAGCAAACAATTGACTCATGATGTTGGTGACATTTCCCAGCAGCATCTCCCACATTTTTAAGTAGTGGATCTGTTCTGTTTATTTTTCCTTTGTTCGCTTTATTAAATGATTCTCTATCATTTAGCTCTTCAGCTCTTTGTAAATATGCAGTGTTTCTGGTATGTGTTGCTGCAAAAGGTGGGGGTGGGGGATCTATTCAGTGTTACCGGCTTCAGAATGATTGATTTCAAAGCCAACTTTATAAGCTCAAAGTGTTCATGCCCTGAGGATAATATTAATATTTCTAATATTACTTTCCATGCTTTTACTAAACTTTGTTTTCCAGCAGCATATCCTGCTCCTCTCCATACAGTGTTAGTTCAACTTATTTATATCTGCAGACATCAACATGACAGTTTTTAAAGTTGGTGGAGAGTGAATTTTGTTTGGTTTAATGTTTGGTTCAAAAGGCGAGCAGGAATGAAGACCAGATAGAGATTTAGGAAAATCAATTGCAGGGTGAAAAAGAAAGCACTCTGTCAGAGCGCATAACTACAGCATGGTGATTTTAACACATCCAGTCAGGCAGAGCATGTTTGAAGAGTGGCCTTACTTGCTTTGCTATATAACTGCATTGGCCTATCAGGGAATCTCTCCATCACTGAGGCTCTACAAACAAGAGTTTGAATGTAACCTTCTTCTCCAAACATGGATCTGCAGCGTTTGATTTCAACTCTTCATCTCTGAAAACACTGCGACACCCGAGTGTGATGGATTGAACCTGAACCATTAAAGTCAATGATGACCAAATGGAACGCTATTTAGAAGTGTAAGACTAGATGTGTGAACGTCGGGTTGACTGTAACATGGCTCACTCAAGGCCATAATCCTTACTTTAGCTACTTCGTAACTTTAACCAGAATATTATAAGTTTTTTAAAATAAATTCAACTTTGTCTTGTTTCCCCTTAGTCTCTCAAACCGGACTGGAAAGCTTTTTATTACTCAAGGTCATATTTCTTCCTTATTATGGAGGAAAGGAAAGGAAGAGTGAAGACAAGCTTTACAAAATACTGTACATGAACATGGTGATATGAAATCCTACTTTTCTACCAGCACGGTATACTCTTACAGTCCATATTCGCATCTATCTAAAATGTAGCCTACCGTGCTAATTTAATAGAGTTACAGTTTTCCTTTTTAAATAAAGACTTTGTAGGGAAGCTAATGTAGCTACTGAGGAACTCATCAGAGTCTTAACGTACTTTGTGTCATTTCCTGTCAGTCTCTCACACTACACCGGTAAACTGTGGTTAGCTGGTTAGCTCGTGTTAGCTGCACTCTCTGCACCTCGTCATAAATAAAACAGATCAAGTTTCCAATACAGATCAGAATCTAATGAGATATCGTACTGATGAAATAGGTGACATTTTGCCCCATTAAATAACCACTAGGTAGGGAAGCTAATTATTATCATTAGCTAATGTCTATCTTTAATCATAATCCTTTAGGTTTTTAAATAACTTTGTGAAGCTGCAGTTAGCTCTCTTAGCTAACTCACACCCATTCATTTGACCCGATATTATTTATTGTGTAAATAACATAGAGTTGCACAGTGTCACCGTTATCATCTTTTTACTTTGTTAATAGTGATTTTATGATGCTTTCATACTGCTGCTCACTGAGGTCTTTTAAAATTGAGTTTATCTTTATGTTAGAGCTGAAGGAAGGAGCTGAAGGAAGGAGTATGAAATGCAGCAGAGACCTTTAACTGTTTATTTACCAGGACATGCAAGAAGATTACACAAGAACACATGAGATACATTGAAAAACACATACAGCTCAAATAATATAAGCTAATTTAGTCATTCTGAAATCTCTTTTTTTTTATATTATTCAGATGATTTAACGTATGTAAAAGCTCCATATTTTAAAAACCTCACAGTCGCAGTTATAGGTCTCACAGACTGCAATACAGAGAGTAACCACTGGGGGAACTGGTGATGGTTCTGTGTCCAGTTCTCTTTCTACATCCATACATTACCTACTTGTCA
>JAPQRN010000534.1:0-16822 GCA_037367275.1 Coranthus polyacanthus | reverse complement strand
CAGGTGTGTTGGAAGAGGGAAACATCTAAAACATGCTGGATTGTGGCCCTCGAGGACCGGAGTTGGACACCCCTGCCTTATAGCCTTAAAAACAAAGGCTGCTGTGTTTAAAATTGCATGAAACATGGAGAAATGGACTGACAGCAAAGTATAGAATTTATTGCGCAGATATACAAATGAGGATATACAAGGGGATTTAGACGCCTTAAAGCGTCAAGGAAAGCTGAGGCATCGGCAACAACATGAAGCAACTCAGATAAGATGAAAAAGCTGAAACAGGATTACAAAAAGTAAAAGATAACAACAACCAAAGTGGATCGGATCGAAGAATAAGCAAATAGTATGGCATATTGGACACTATTGATGTCCACAGACCAGCATGTACTGGTGATACCGAGTTTGGGTCCAGTTATGGCTTCTCGGATACTTTGTAAGATATAAAGCAAATACTTACTGGTAGCAGTGGAAAAAGAAGTAAGTACATATGTTGCATTACGTTTAATCAGTCGTATGAAAAGTAGCCTAAAGCTAATGTGCAGTAAAATGGTCTCTGTCAGCGTTTTACTATTTGATATGTTTTCAAAGCCATTGAAGGACCATAGTTCTCAGGGCCGCTCCCCAGTGGGTAGTTGCTATCAGAAAGTCCCCTGAACTGATCCGTCTGAAAGTGCTTAAAGTGACAAAATCTATTAATGTTAAAACTGTTGTGCTGCTCTCAACACTTCTGTGCTGCTATTTATCATTATTTACATCCCCATAGCATTGACATTCTCCTCAATTTATATACCGGTCTGTGCAATTTATTAAGAAAAAGGGGGTTTTAGATCAGCAGCACATTAAGCACGACAGCAGGTGTTACATTCATACATTCAATTTATTAAAAACTGTGTGTAAATAAATGAGGTTTTCTGAGTTCAGCACTATCTTATCTTACCTCCCCCGCTTCCTTCTTTCACCATTTTAAAGCTCTTTCAAGGTTGACTATGTTGTCCTGTGAATGTGAATTAACATAAAATCTGCCATCTGATGGACACTTTGGTCCCGGGTGCCTTTTTTAGCATTCATGCTTTTGTGTAGATCCACTGGGAATGAAACTCTAACCCTGAAAGTGTCAGCTACCAAAATGCAGGATCTGGCCATTTCCAGTCATTTGCGCTGAAATACAGTAAATTCCAGCGGCTCTCGCATGACAAAATGTAAGGAACTGCCAAATGAAAGCCTTGAATTACTTAAGTTCACATTTTGACCTCAACCCGCAGACACAGCGTGAAAGAAACTGAGAGAAAAGGAGGTTTAATTCAAAAGACTGAAGGCCTGTTGTCAGCAACAAGACATATTTCTGTGGCTGCCTTATGTTTCCTACAGTTCTAAGCTGTAAATCCAGCAGCAGACGCACACTGAGCCATTCTTACATCATAGCCTATGATGTATGATGTAATCTTCATACGTCATCACAGGGGGCATCAGTGTCTTGCTCAAGGACACATGAGTAGGGTCAGACGGTGGTGGAAAGTAGCTACTCTTACTCAAGTACTTATTGTTGCAGGTCTCAAAGCATGAGGTCCAGCAAGGAAAAGATAAGCCTGCATGTTGTACGGAGAACGAGAAGAGACAGGAGACGTCAGCTGTGTTCTGTTTATTTATAGTTTTCATTTCCTTTTGTTGACTCAAACGTTATCTTTATGCATTATCTTTCAACACATTTTCTTTACATTTCCAGCATTTGGTTCACACAATAAACCACTGGGACTACATAACTACACACACATGTATGAAACTGCTGTTTAACTGACACAGAAATACTCACTTTACCACAGTTTTATAGTATACTATTTACCATTACTGCTGCTTTTTAACTTACTAACTAAAGCTTCAGGAGCTGAAATCAGGGGAAAAAGTAAACACAAAATGCCAAATATAATAATACATGAGCCAGTTAACATTACCAATATATACCTACAACTCATTGACAGAGTTTCCAGTAAGATGTCACTTAATGGAATGTGAAAATGACATGGACTAACACCTCAAATCATCGTAGTTCACTTAAACCATGGGTCTCAAACGCGCGGCCCACGGACATACATTGCGAGCTGCGCAGTCGGTGATGTCTGTGCTCTCATCAAGACCGACTGAGTATGCATGGAAACGTCTGGCTTTCTCACGCAGTTGATCGTATATGTTAGCTGACAGGTCAGAAATGCGCTCTGCCACTGTGTTGGCTGAAAGGCTGATGTTGCTAAACTGACCCTTCTTTTCTGGACAGACTATACTTGCAGCCTGTAACATGCACTTTTTGATGAACTCGCCGTCTTTGAATGGCTTTCCCGCCTTAGCAATCATCTCACTCACCATGTAGTTAGCTTCGACTGCCGCATCAGTCTTTGCTTGCTTTCTTGAAAAAATCTTGTTGCCCCAGTAGACGTGTTTTAAGACTGGCGACTCAGTCCTCTCGCTCATCTCCCTGGTGTTTTGCATACTCCTCAGCATGTCTAGTTGAGTAATGACGTCTGACGTTGTATTACTTTTGCGCCGCAAATTCCTCTATTCCGTCTGCCACTTTTCCTGAAATTGTCTGTGCTCGTCGCCAACCTTTCTCTTCACGGCAGTTTTTGAGAAAGACATGACTGGGGCTGGGTGACAAAAAAACACATTTAATAACAAAAGAAAAAAAAAGTTAAAAGAAACTACTATCAATGCTTTCGCTTCTGCCTACCATACACTTTTACAGTGCTTTGGTCACCTTTAAGGCGGGCTTTCCATTGTGATATATGTATATTATATTTAGATTTATTTTTATATATTTACCAGTCCTCTTGCACTGAGTGACAGGATATATTTTCCTTCCACTTGGTGTCACTCCGGAATCACGTTTCAAGCAAGTGACTAACGTTGCTAATTTGCGTTGGCTAACATGTCAACAAACACCACTGGAAGCTGTCACGAGCCTGAGTTATGGTAGTCCACAAGTAATACAAAAATATATAAAACGCCCAGGGCAACGACTCGCACAACAACTCGGAAAAAAGGTGCATGTGAGAAAAATGCACTAAACTTTGATGTCAAGTAGGGGGCCACAAAATATATACTATCAACATGTCAAGATTCCAACAAGGGGAGAGAACACCCTGGATTAAGCACAGTAATACACGTGATGGTTACAAGGCTTTCCCCTGGCCACACTTTGAACACTGAGATCACATCAGCTTATTTCTTTATCCAGCCTATGGGCAGCACCTCAAACAAGCTGATCCTGAAAGCAACACAATTGAGGTATTGTCTTCTGAAACTGAGCTCATACTACAAGACTGTTTTGCTAATACTGACTGGGACATTTTTAAGGCTGCCTCAACATATGAGGACTCGTGGACAAATATACAGGGTGTCTCAAAAAAAAAAAAAGGAACACAGTTTTCCTCAAATATCAAGAAAACTGCAAGTCAGGCAATTAAGTAACATGCATGATTTAGAAGGTACGTATTATAGGTGGCACCTTTAAAAATTCAGATCTTTCTGTCACTTCAGTGGAGAGGAGGGGAATTAAAATGTGAACCTGCCTCCAATTTGCAATTGCCCACGGGTAGTGCTATACCTATTTCTATTTCCAGTTTCACTTAAAAATGGACTTTTGTTTTAATGTTGATCATATCCTGATGAAGCGCAACACATAGTATTTAACAGGCAAACAAAAGATACTTATTCAACCATAACATTACCTTTTATTTGACTGTAACTAAAATTAGCCATTTGTTAGTTCAGCCCTCAGAGACATTGTTCAGCAGAGGCTACGGCCCCTGCCAGCAATGAATGAATCAATGCCTGCAACGAATTTGCAGTGCAATCATTTTGAACTTTTCCTTTATTAATCTTGATCTTCTTTTATTGTATATAACTAGATATTGTATTTATTCATTTGTAATGTATGAAAGTTGCTTGTTTGTTTTGTCTTTATTTATTGTTGTAACAATGTCTCTGCTGCTCTCTTGTCCAGGTCATTCTTTGAAAAGAGATTTTTTTTATCTCAATGAGGATTTTCACCCAATAATGGATATAATCATTTTAAAAAATCACCCAAGCCACTACAATTGTGGTATCACTAACTGTGCGCAGTTGCAAAGTGGACATTTTGACGCCCCCTTCTGTACAGAAGTGACTGATGATTTTTTTTTTTTCATAGGAAACACCTGAGACGCATACCTTCTTTAACATTTATGCTGCTATATTTCTTACTCTTCTTAAACTGGAGTGTTCCACCCTGTAGCGGAGTATTCTGTGCAACAGACTGCATCAGTACCTACACTGATAATGTTGTCTCCGTGTTCATCCAAATCAGAAGCCCTGGATAAACCATCAAGTGTGACACATGCTGAATGCTTGTCCCATGGCCTATCAGGCAATGAAGAGGAGTATAAGATCACAAAATACAGACTCCAGAAGAGTATCAGACAGGTCAAGAGGCAGCACAGACAAAAACTGAAAGGAGTCTACTCTGCAGCTGATGCCAGGCAAATGTGGAAAGGAACACATCACACACTTGGCACCCATAACACAGAAATGACAAACAAATGCTTTGAGCAACCTCACAAGAAAGATACACTCTCACCCAGGTAATAGTCTCATCCCGATTTAAACAACCCCCATCACTCCAGTCCCCAAGAAAAAACCCTGTGACCTGCTTCAAGGATTATACACCAGTTGCACTTAACACCTGTCATTATGGACTGCTTTGAAGGGGTCATGCTGGAACATATCAATCCATTATTCCTTCCACATTGGATCCACATCAGTTTGTTGACCTACAGAATATGGCGTCTGTACTGCCCTACACACTGCCTTCTCACATCTGGAAAACAGGAACACTAACATTAGAATGCTGTTCATCAACTACAGTTCACCCCTCAATACAAAACAAAGGAGGTGATAGTGGACCTGAGGAGGGAGAAGAGTTACCACCATTACTCATTGATGACTCAGAGGTGGAAAGGGTTAATTAACACCTTCAAGTCCCTCTGCGTCCACATTGGTGAAGACCTCAGCTGGAAATATCACTCACCTGGTCAGGAAGGCACAGCAGAGACTGTATTTCCACAGAAGGCTGAAGAAATTAAAACAACAACAGACACTTCTTTGCAATTTCAGAGCACTACTGAGAGCATTATCATTCGCTGCATCACAGCGTGGTACAGAAACAGCACAACCGAGGACCCGAAACGCTTGCAGAGTATGATCAAGTCAACCCGGTACATCACAGGAACAGCCCTCCCAATTCTCCAGAACATCTACTGGTAGTCCTTAGGAGAGCCCACAACATCATGAGAGACTCCACTCACCCACAGCTACTTCTCTTGACGGTCCTGCCATCTGGCATCTGAAATGCAGGACTTCAAGACTCAGGGACAGCTTTTACCTCAGGTCTTAGGACTAATTAACACCTTTCCCACATAACTCCCCAGTCAGGAAACACTTCAAGAATACTTACACAGACTGCACTTATTACTACAGTCATGTTACACATGGTATGTATGTGTGTATGTATATGGGTATGCGTATGTATGTATTTATATATACATACAAATGTAGATATAGATGTATATGAATGTGTGGGGTATGTTTGTAGGTGGAGGTATGCATAGGTATGTACATGTATGTTATCTGTTTTTATTCTTATTTTTAGTGTGCCTGTTTCTAAACACAGAGTGACAGCAAACTAAGAATTTCATTGCATTGATTAACTTGATTATTACTGTATATGACAATAAAACCTTTGTATCCTTGTATCCTCTATGCTACAAACAACTTATGCCTATGCTTATACCTATAGGTTTCACTAAGGCAACATGAAGGTAAATAGCACATACATGATAAACTGAATGGTAAATATGATAGAGCAGAGCATAGAAGTACTTAACGTGGACGAATGTGTAACAGTTTAGATAATGTCTTTAACTTAGTGATACAGAAACCGTGACTTCCCTGACGTCAGCAGCTGAATGCGATCTGAACCAAGTCTGCTGTCATAACGTTACACTGTCAGCCGGAAAGCATATTACTCAAACTACACTGGTGCTAACAGACTAAAACAATGACTGTGAGTTCCATCAGATGCGTCCACATTTCTCTGAATTCTTAGCAGCTATGGCCAAAAATGTGTTTTGTGAGGTCACTGCAGCCTTGACCTTTGATTTTTGGCCACCAAAAGTGAAGGTTAGCATCGAATTTGAAGAAATTTCCACATGGTGTTCCTAAGATATTGTTATTCATAAGAGTGGACAGACATGAGGTCACAGTGACGTTGGCCTTTGACCACCAAAATCTCTTCAGTTCATCCTTGCATCCGAGTGCACATTTGTACCAAGTTTTGTAACATTCAGTCAAACTGCTCTTGAGATATTTTAAATGAAATGGGGATCGACCGACAGACACGCCTTCCTCTACAGATGCACCATCAATGTTCCACCTTATTATGCAACTCTGTCTGTATCTTACTAATATCTCATTGAATATAAGAGGTTTACTGTTAATAAAACTCACCCCACCACCCCCACCGTATAGATACAATATGACTCAGTGGAAAACACGGACTCTCCACCACCGAATGTTGCTCTGTGAAGGGGAAACTCTACAAATACATATGCACTACAGTGTCCACACCTTTCTCAAGCTCATTTGCCACTCATCTTTAGTAATTCCCATTAGCAATTTAACTCCAACTGAGGGTTTGCACTCGGTCAAACTGTGAGTAAATGTGGTCCATATTGTGCAGCCGTACAGTAAACTGAATATATTCAGGGTTTGGACTGTTGGTTGGATCAACTAAAGACACCACTTTGTGCTCTAGAAAATGGTTTTGACATTTTGACTATAGTTTTGACCTTTAGTCATAAAACTGTTGATTTGTCAAAGATAATAAGCAGATTAATCAGTAATATTTTGTTATTCTGTTGAATTAATAGAGCTATAAATCTGTATGATTATTAGTAAAACAATTCCATCTATGTTATAGATAATGTCATTATCAAATTAGCCAATGTTTAAAAGCAGGATTTTTTTGTAACAGGATATTTTATAGTGGTTCATGGACACTTTTACTTAAAGGATCCAAGGACTTTTTTCTACCAGTGGGACAGACTCTGGCTGTGACTAAACCTGTGAAGGTCTGTGTAACCACAAAGGGCCTTTAATATTAATCAGTGTTAGTAGTCATTTGCCAGGAATTACCCAGACTGGGGACACCATTAATAAAAACTCATATAGACCTTAAGGTCTCCTCTGCATTGGGCTTTTTGGAAATATAGATTTCCAATTTGAAGGCTTTTCCTTCAAGGGCACACACCACGAGTACACACAATTCATACAAAGACAAGGCTAGGGATGCACAAACACAAACGCACACTCCATCTGTTAATCCTGAAGCCTCAGCTCAGAGCAGTTTGTTAGGTATTAAAAGATGAAGCTACTGGAAAATATCAATGGAATAGATTAGTTGGAGTCATCCCTGAGGGGAAACTGGGCTGTTGCCACAGCAGGAGGCGGTAATAAGATAAATAAAGCAGGAGTGGAGATAAATAAGAGAGGAGCAAAGGTGGGTTTTGTGAAAAGACACAAAAGACAAATTATGCACTTAAATATTAAGCAGAAATGTATGGAGAAACAGGATAAACAGCCACAGCAGTGACAACAAAGTGCAAAAGAAAAATATCTGCATTATGAAACAGGTCTCTGATAGTAGAAATACGGAACTGATAAATGATAAATTAAATTATATAAATTAAATAAGAGCCCATCAAAAATGAATAGGCTACTACTAATAGAACAAAAAAAACAGGACAACTAAGTATTCACTATTAAATATTACATGTCTTCTGTGTAAGACTCTAAATAAGTAAATAATTTGATAAGTGATCATCAAATTATTTAGTCTGTTTAACTGAAACTGGTTGCAGCAGGAACAATGTGTCATTTGAACTGTCGCAATCATCGAAGCACAGGCCAAAGAGGAGGATGAGGAGTGGCAGCACTGTTCTTCAAGCTTCTTGATGAACCGTAAACCTCATTTGAAAGCCTTCATCTTACCCCTGACTTCCACTGGAAGCAGCTGCTCCTCGATACGGGTCTGACATGGATTAGCTCCATCCTCTGCAGGGCTTCAGTCCACACCCTCCTTTTGTCTAGGTTTTTTGTCTGTTTTAATTGCTACAGTGAGGTGGAGTTCCCAACGACATGAATGAGATATTTGTGGCTGTGTTTATGTTGTCAGAATTGCATTCATCCTCAGTTATTTCATATCAGTATTTTGCCGTGTTCATTATTGGCTTTGTATATAGTTAGTGCAATTAGGGGCTTGTCGTTGCCTTACTTACACTACTGACATTGGGAAAACAGTTAGAGTGTGTGTCATCTGCATAGCGATGGAAATGTTGACATCAGAGTTTATTAAACCTCTGCTTGGTTTCTTGGGAAAGCCTCCTGGCCATTTGGCAACGTTATTTGACTCTTCCCTCTTCACCTTAGTGACCTCGCGATCCAGAACAACTCAAGTCAGAATGTGGACTGTGAAATCCAGATACAAAAGCACAGTACACTGAAAAAGAACCAGAGGGTTTCCAAAAGTCTTGGTGGAGGGAGTATTGTGTAAATTCTTCTAGTTGGAGGTTCCAGAGGACTCATTTATAACATTTGCATGTGTATAATATATATAATGTTTAATGTTACTTTGAGCCACATGTTACTTATAGATTCACTTCCTCATAAACATACAATATCTTCATTATGAGTCCACAAAATTAAATCCAGCAAATAAATAGTGTTCATATACAGTATATAAAACTTATATATCCTAGGGTGGGGATACCACTAATTGTCTGATCATTTGGCAAAGTATGATGCAATTAGTCTGATTGGTGGAAACATAAATACTGCTGTGACGCTCATACGTAATGTTTCACGATGGATGTGCTGGCACTGCTGGAGGATGATGTGGATGGAAGACTCAGGAGGGAATGAGTGTTCAGGGACCACAAAGATTTTCTGGCCCATGGTGATGACTGGCTAATAAGGCGATTTAGATTCCCTAGAGCTGTGCTCTTGGATGTGCTGAACTGGGTCCGGTATTACAAAGACAGATGAGACGGAACCGCACCATCCTGGTACAAACCCTAGTTGTTACAAGTCTGAGATTTCTGGCAACTGGCTCTTACCAACAGGGACTTAGCCAACCAGAATGTGTCTTATATGATTAATACTCTATAATATTTACCTTTCTGCCTAAAGCCGATTTTGGGAATTATATAAGTCTGTTAAATTATGTCCTGGGTCTGGGATACCCAGGACATAATTTAACAGCAGTCCAATTATGCCTGCTGTTTTGGAAGGGATTATTAAAATGAGGAGCCAATAGATCAAATTCCCTTACACTGTGGGAGAACAGGCCAACATCAAAAGGGAATTTGCAGCAATGTGCACTTTCCTGAATTTAATCGAGAGATTACATTACCAGACTGACTGTACTCGTGTTGTTATAAGGGCTACACTTTAAAATGATTTCATTTACATGAGTTGAAAACATGTGCACACAATAAATGTCATATGTGGTGGCACTAGGCCTGGCTCAACACACAAGTCCTGTATCCTGACACACGGCAGTGCAGGGAAAACACAGCAGGTAGACGTGATGGGAGGCTTCTTGGTAACTTAAATATTTTATTGTATAAATTCAAAGAATTCAAGCCTGATGTATAACTAATTTGTGTTATAACCTGCAGGTGACAGAGGCCCCCCTCCCAGGCGCCTCCTCAAATTCCAGTGTTGCTGTTTAGATGTGTCAGGTGACCAGGTCCCATCCCTTCCGGTGTTCCCCATGGGACCACATCCCAGAAAAAACATGAATTGTGGTCAGTGATGAGAGACAAATCATTTTTTGAATTGTGCTATCAACTACACATATGATGTTTGTGTATTTAAAATACGAGAGGGAAGAAAGTTGAAAATCACTACAGTCTGGTCATGCTGAAGCAGCAATGGTATCCTCAGCAACTCTGGAGAGAGACAGTTACGATGACGTCACCTCTGCGACTTTTGGGTTTCTTTATATTTACGTATTTTCAAGGTCTGATACTTCAACAATTTTACAACAAATACCACCTTTTTTGACCTGTAAAATGATCTTTGAAACTGACAAACATCATATGTGTAAATGATGGCATAATTCAAATGGGATCAAAAAATGCCTCTAACCATTGACTGTAACACAATTTAGGTTCCATGGAGCACAAGTGGAAGAGGTGGGACTTCGCCTCTCAATACCACCCAAAAAAAGTCTGCCAGATCGTCAGGGCATGTGTCATGTTGGACAATATGGCACAGAGGATTGGTCTCCCTCCCCCTCCTGACCTCCCTTCCCCTGCATGATGACCCTGACTGATTAGACTTCATTTGAAAGGAAACATCTTCTAGTTTCTGTGTTTAACATGTGGCTGAAACACAAATTACATCAGGTTAAACGTGTAAAAAGTAACCATAACCCTACCCTAACCCTAATGTTGTTGCAGCGTCTCACAGTTCAACTCTTATTTGTTTCAATTGGTCTGTAATAACAGTGATTACATTGATGGTCTCTGTGTGTGTCTGGAGGATAGCCTCAGTCAGACGCTCTGCTGCTGCTGCTGCCACCTTGCTGGGAGCCTCCTCACCATCCAGCGCTCTCATCAGCTCTGAAAAAACAACAACATAACACATCGGCCACCTGTGCTTTTACACTTCTGTTAACTGTGTAAAAAAATGTTTCAATAAAGATGAAAACAGTGATTTACCGGGTTCCTCTGTCATGTCTGTCTCCCTCTCGGACACGATGCCACTCGTGCTGGTTCCCCTGAGGATAGGTGCCGTTCGGTCTTCCAGTGGGGACAGCTCGGGGGTGCCGGGGCCCACACCAGTCACACACACAATCTCTGACATTGAGAGGCAGTTCTCTTTTTTTGGCTCCACCTTCAGGTCAGACCATGTCTTTGTCATTTCGCTGCTGTGGCCATCAACCAAAATACTCTTCCTCTCCTCAACCTCACTCAGCCTCAGTCTCTGTCTCTAAAGAGTTGTGTTTTTTCTTCTTCTGGGATTCCACCGTTTGACCATAAGGAACCACTGATCAAATGCATTAGCATTCATGAGGTACTTTGCATCGGCCATTTATGGTTAAACGTGTAGAGGGCGGGATGTGAGGCTGATTCACATGCACTCATTCCAGTAGATTGTGATCTATAAAGGGAAAATTGCCTGCAGGTGTGCATAGGCAGAGTTTTATAAATCTCAATTTTCTATTTTCTGCTTTTTTGTGCACGTGCACTTTTAGTATGGATCCTATGCACTGTTTTAGAAATGAAGCATCTCATAATATTAGAAATCAATTAACGAGTGGAGAAAACTCTTTTCCTTCTACCACCTGCTCTGTGATCTCTGCAGCGTCTCCTCTCATCATCGTCCTCACAGCATTGGAAATATGTTACTAAGGTGAAAAATATTGGTCCCAACACAGAACACATTTCTACATCCAGAAAGCTGGAATGTTCTCAATTCAGCTTGCCACCACACAGGACATAACATCACTGGACCAGTACTCAGTTATTCTGAGATATGTTAATAAATGTTGCACATGGGAGGCTTGTCACAGTGGTTAAGTTCAGTGCATCCACTGGACATTATTATTTCACTCCGTTCACTCAGCTCTTGAAGATCTTAAACTGGACAGGAGCTTGTTCTTGGAAACGCTACAGATGGGACATCAAATTCACAGGGGCAGTACAAAGGCTTCTCTGTAATAATGTCTTCACAGTTTCTCAACCATGTGTGTGTATGGGTGCTATGCATATGTGTTCAATCTTGTGCATGCTGACACAGCTCAGATTGTGATCAAGAAAAGACCATTTTCCTCTGGCACCGAGCAGGAAGCTCAAATGCTTATTTGGGCCTTTGGGTGCCCAGTATGTCTTCAGTTGTATGTTTGTTGTGTTCTCTTCTCTTTCTTTTGATTTATTTTAAGACCAAAATAAATAATTCAATCAATAAATCAATCAAAAGGATGTCACTCTGCTGCTCATATCATATTCAATTCTGTGAATGTGACAAACTGTCATCATATCACGATCAACAACTGAACACGATGGAAGTGAAACTCCAGAGGGACGTAGAAACATATTTCAAGGTAAGACAAAACATTTGATCCCATGAGATTCCTGTGGGATAGGATTCAATTTCACTATTCATAGTGAGACTGAGACAGGATGAGACAAAGTCAACAGGATTGGACAGGACAGGGAATAAACAGTATTGTCTTTTATTTTCTTTCTCAAATCTTGATTTTACACCAATATCTAGCAAAGCAGTCAGTGACATATCCACAGTATCACAGTGTCAGTCTGGTTCCTGGCCCAACAAACATTAACAAGAGCAATAATACAGACCCTCCCTCATCTCAGCTCATTTTACTACCTCCATCTAAAAAAAAGTTAAAATTAAATAGAAAAAGAATATGGTGTAACCCATTCTCACACACGCACTCAGCAAAACAAAACAAAAACCGACACCAAAGAAAAACAACAAAAAGATTCA
This sequence comes from Coranthus polyacanthus, assembly GCA_037367275.1. Taxonomy (NCBI): domain Eukaryota; kingdom Metazoa; phylum Chordata; class Actinopteri; order Kurtiformes; family Apogonidae; genus Coranthus; species Coranthus polyacanthus. The sequence goes on along the minus strand of JAPQRN010000534.1, from coordinate 4,222 downwards.
AACTTAAAAAATAAACATAGGATGGGATAGGATAAGGCGTCTGGCTAGTAAACTAATACAAGCCAAGACATGATGTTTAATCCCTGAGAGACTGTGTCGCAGCTGATGAAGTCCACATTTGACTTTGTAAGGTTCAGGACTAAGGTCCACCTCAAAGACCGTTCCCATTGTAGGAAACGCTTGACACCAGAAATCTGTTAAACTCAGACAGGACCTAAACATGTGGGTGTGACTGTTTGCACTGGTTTTTTTTCTTTTATGTCTGGGTTACTTTTTGCCAGTTGAGCATTTGTGTAGCATGTGTGTTGCATTGTAACAAACCATGTCAGGCACACAAAGGAGAGGAGTGAACCAAGTTAAGAACTTGTTTCACTGATCATCTGACACAGGAATAACAGTTTCCTGCTCTCAGATCTGCCTCAGGCAGGTCATCGGGTGAGTCTTAAGGGAGTCGATGGTGTTGTAAAGTCTAGGAACAAGTTTTTCTGAGTGGGGTACAGAGCCAAAAACAAGTTGACTGAGGACCCAGGAGGTTGGTTGGGAAAATGCAGGTATATGTAGCTTTGATAAAATGTCTGATTTGAAAAATGGAAACAACACTGGAGTTGGGCAGGTTGAGAGTTCTGTAAAATCAGTGACAGTCCCTTCCTTGTAAAAATCTCATATATATTGTAAACCCGTCGTGCCAAATTCAAAAGATGGGGTCGGAATGAGAGTGTAGGAATAAGGGATTTTTAAACACAGGCTAAAGCAGAAGGTTTATTTAATCCAACATGTTTACAGAAGTGTATTCAAATCTTAAGGGAATTGGTGACCACCTGATTTTGAGATACTGTGCGATCCAAATGTTAAGAGGAAGTTGTCTTTATTTTCAACATAATACTCGTGGTTCTGTTGTCTTTTTTTCATTCATGTTCACGTTCTGCTCTGGGTTCTCGATGGTCACTTGTAGCCACCTGACCGGTGCACAATGTGTCTGGACTGACTCCAAAAAAAACGTTGGTGCTGACAGTAGAATTGAAGTGAGATTGTAAGGCAGAGATAAGGATAATGACCTATGTGTCACACTGACAGCTCTCAGACAGGTCTAAAGTTTAAGAGAAGTCCCTCAAAGCCGGTAGAAATGTCCTTCAAAAAGCTGCTTTTTACTTTTATACTCTGAGTACATTTCAGAGCCTGTACTTTTTCACTTTTACTGCAGTAAAGAAGTTGAATCAGTACTTTTTTTTAACACAAGTATCTGTACTTCTACTGGAGTAAAGAATGTGGGCCACCTCTGAAGCCAAGTAGCCAAGTCAAATATATTCTTTGTGATGAAGAAGGGGCAATATCAGAGGAACAGTCTGTTGCTTGTGTTAAAATGAGGAATGTAGAGCATCTCCTTAAATTATACTTTAGTAATGGTTTCACAAATAATGAAATACTCTAATGAAATAAATATAGACTTAAGTAAGGTTGGAAAGATATTCACAGATTCAAACTTTCAGGGTTTAACTGGTAATTTTGACTGTTTTCTCATAAAAATACGACTTTTGTCTCTAAATATTATGACAAAATATCATAGTTTTTTTTAACCCTCAGTGTGACCCTAATCCTCCTTTGTACAATGTACAATGTGTATTATTTGTTAAAGAAAAAGAAAATTAATAAAAGAAAGCTCCACTGTTAGGTGATGACTGTAAACAAACAACAAATAGTGTATATTACAACAAATAAACAGGTTGTATTTTGAATTTTCGTTGAGCGAGAAAGGTTGTCAGTAGAAGAACTTATCTTGATCTATCTCTATCTCTTAAGTATTTTTCACAATTTCCATAAAGCAAAAATGACTAATTGAATTTATTTGATATATTTCCCAGCCCATGACCCACCACAACGGACCACAACCCACACACTAAGAACCATGTGATTACGTGAACATCAGCTTTAAGAGGTTAGCAGTGCAATTTCAGATGTGTAGTTATGTTTGTATGGTGAATAATTCAACAGGAGCCTGTGTAAAGCCTGAATCGCTGTGCCTGCTTATTCATTTTAATCTCTAGTTTTGTATGTTTTTTGCTATTTTGTACGGCTCTAGTGTGATGTTTGCCCTCATTTCCCAACGCCTCCACATTCTTCGCGATGATGTAGGGCGAACCAGCGCCGTGTATCTCCGTAACGGCACCGAACAGATGGTTGTGCTATGCTATAGGCAAGAAATAATACAGATTTATCTCCATACAGAGCTGACACCTTCGCCGGGTGATGTACTCTAAGTGGAAAAAGATGCTTTCTCACCCACTAATGCACTTGAACCTGTGTTTGACACCCTCTAATTCACACCAACCGCCTTCACCAGTCAAGGTTAGAGACAGAAGGAAAGGGGAGAACAGGTCAGGGCTGGAGATCACATAGAAATCACCAGTGATTGAGTGCGCAGAATTACATTAACATTTATTTTTCCAACGGTAGAGTTTTGTCAAGCATGTTCAAACCACAAATTGCTCTCATCGAGCTGCTTAGAGTCGAACGGCAGACGGAGGAAAAAATCTGTACTGAAGGTCCCATGTGAGACTTTCTTTTTTTTTTTCCATTGTGCAGCAGGGTGTTGCCTAAGAACTAGTCAATTTCCCCAAGGACAATAAAGCTGTATAAAAAAGGGCAAGCAAAAAGGAAAGCGGCATGACCCAGTGTGCAGAAAAAGTCACACTTAAAGATGTTTTATGCCTCATTACATCGCATCACGTCAAGTGGAAAAGGAAAGGGAGGAAAAAAAACCATACAGAGTCATAAACATCCACTGAATCATAAAATCTAACCAGAGGAGTACATTTAAATGGACACAACCACACAAAGCAACCGACATTTAAGATTGTATGGTTTATGAGGCCTGTAAGTTGTTTTATTTTCTGGAGAACAACATTTTGTCGACTGTGGTATTTAGAGAAATTTAATACTATGCAATAACTGGTAGAAGAAAATGCCTTGTGTCTGGACTGATGGTGGCACAAATAATAGGTTTCCAAGCTCTCAGTAAAGACTTACACTCCATTGACATTTTTGACTGACATTTCTATACTTATCCAACTTATCTTGTATGGAAGTAGGTTTTGAATGAATATATGAATGGTTTTATTCAGTCATCACACTTAATACAATAAATACATAACAGTGTAAACAGTATAAACAAAGAAACAGTTTGTGTAATAAGTAGTGACTGAAAAGGCTCAGGCAGAAGCAAAATGTTTATATACGCCTGCCTACTTCTACTAATTTAAGATACCCTCCCAAAACAAATACAAAATAAGTGAAAATAAACTATACATCATTCACACTTGTAACCCTCAAAAATAGATGTGTGCATTTTTCTTTTGAAAACAAAAAGAGAACTACACATTTTTAAATCTAAATTGGCATTGTTCCATAAATTAACCCCAACAACAGAAATACATCTCCCTTTAATCCCTTTTTTAGCTTTTTGTACAGTAAACGTACAGATATCTCTTGAATCATATTTACTGATTTAATCATATTTAAATCATATGTACTATTGAAAAGACACCATCTGAGAGTGACTCTGTTTTTGCTCTGAACATTATTTGCATTATTCTATCGTATACTAAATCACTAAACTTCATAACCTGGGAATTTAAAAATAATGGATTAGTATGATCATAGTAACCAGCTTTATGGGTATGGCTCGTTTTTGCAGTAGAACTATTGAATTTATAGTTGTTTTAAAAGTTTTGAATAAGTCCTCCAACTTGAATGACCATATATGTTGTTTGTGCATACCGTAGTCTGTATAAAAGTCTACCATATAGCCACCCATTGGTTTGTGGACTCGGGTTTGGACCATATTTGGATAAGGGGGTGGAGCTGGGGAAAAACGAAGGCTGAAACCTGCCAAGCTCACGCTAACGATGATGCAAACTTACTGAAAACACAGGCCACACTGCTAAGTAACACTGTGCTGATTGATCATTTCAGCTTTAACAAACGTTAAAACATAGTTGTGTTTGATAACAATAATGTCAACTTATAAATGTGAAAAGTGCTATCTGGCCTAAATAACAGCCTAGCTGACTAAGAATTAATGCTAACTGTAACTAATGTGCCGAAATGAGCTTCCTCCGTAGGGTGGCTGGGCGAACCCTACGAGATCAGGTGAGGAGCTCAGTCACCAGGGAGGAGCTCGGAGTAGAGCCGCTACTTCTCCATGTCGAGAGGAACCAGTTGAGGT
>JAPQRN010000532.1:0-11062 GCA_037367275.1 Coranthus polyacanthus | reverse complement strand
AGTCCTGAATATACATTATAGAATACATATACATATACATATACATATACATATACATATACATATACATATACATAGAATATGGATCTGATGAGATGAGGGTCAAACTCACCAAGATCCTCACAGTTCATGACATGGATTTTTTTAATTTTACAAAAGTAAAGAATTTTCATTTTGGTCAAAATTCATCGAGTTTCATTCTTTCGATTGATGCAAACACTCAGCAACAACTATTTAGAAGAATTCACATTCTACACTATCATTAGAGTTTTGTGGATGAATTCATGACTACAAAAAAAGTATAGAGGAGCAGAGGAGCGGAGCTATGGGATTTTAGAAGGTCCCATGAATTTAATAGAGGTTTTTACATTATTTATTTTTTTTCCCTGACATGAAAAGTTCTGAATGGTAGGTGAGTTGTCATGAAATGAACGTAAGCCGTAAGCCCGCCGTTTATGACAAAATGCTTTTACACAGAGGTACAAATATGACAATAAAGCAGCGTTAAGTAAACCAAAGAGCCATAAGAATTATCACTAAATAAGATTATTGGATTTCAAGAAAGGCGCTATATAACTTTAAACTATTATTATTATTATTATTATTATAAAGAACCAACTAATGCTCTGTTAGGAAAACTGCAGATTTGATGATTTAGTTGATTACAGGATTGGACAAATAAAGTATCAAGTGTATCAGCAATTCTTTGCCTGGTAATATTTTAAATATATTTTTAAACGGGAAAGAAAACATGAACCTAAAGGAATGTCTATGTTTAATAAATTAAGGGCAAGGAGACATTTTAATACAAAGAGTGAATCTATGAAACAGTCTTGGAGAAAAAATCTGAACTTTAAAAGATTATTTAAAAGTAAGGTGACAGATTTGAGTCTTATGTTTAACATTGAAATATAAGGGATTGGGTCAACGGTATCAAGGTGATTAAAGAGCGGCTCCTGAACAGAACATTAGGGTTAATCAAGACCAGAACGCTGTCTATGGTTTTCACATTTACATTTTTTTATTGTAAAGGTGGTTTCTTACAAAATAGTCACGTGATACAGAGGCAAAGGAAAAAAAAAAAAACCCAAAAAGGCCTGCAAACAAAACAGAGTGAAGTGAAGTAAGCAAAATAACAGAGGACGCCTACAGAAAATAGAACTTTGGTGGTGAAATTCATAATCATAAACAGAAAAAAACCCTGCAACCTAATCTGCAAAGTAACACGAAAAAAAAAAAAAAAAAAAAGAGTTTACAGATCACTTCCATCATGGCGTGGCATGAAGAGCGAGATAAAAACAACCCATGAGACAAAGGTCAGAAGGAACCGATGCCCTAGTGACAGTAAACTGTACCGAGCCGTCCCGCAGTATGGTTTCTAAAAGTCTCTCCGATGTCTCCTGAACCCAGAACGCTGCGACATGTGAAAGACGTGACACTTGTAAGGCTCCGTCCGAGCCGACACGGGCAGATGCCGTCATTCAGCTATGCGTTGTGAGACATCTACAGCAGATAAAGCGTTATGTCCAAAACCAAACTAATCGATCTCTGCACATGCTAAAAGAAACATCCGCTGACAGAGTGAGCGCTATCGTAAGTTTAATGCTACATCAGCTGAAACGACAGATAAACAGCAGTACAGTATATAAAGAACTAATTTTAACAGTATAAAACATCTCCATTTAAATGTATCTGTTTATTAGGGAAAGTGGTTTTTAGTAATTACATGGTAGTGTCATTTATAAGCGTTGGTTAGATAGTAGATATACAGTACATCCAAAAGTCTTTAAAGACTTCCTGTGTTAGCATCTGTGTCTTGCAAAAAAAAAAGAAAAAAAAAGAAAAAAGAAATCATTCAGTTCACATCTTCAGTTCGTACATTTCTCATGTTAAAGTGTTCAAATATTTCATACCCCAGGGGCCAAAAAGGGCAAAAATAGTAGTAAAATGTAGTTTTTTAACAGGGAAATCTTCCGCAGCAATTTGATCAGATTTTCGGAAAAAAAAGTGTTTTTTTGTTTGTTTTTTGCAGGACACAGACTTTACACACTAATATGTCCATTGTGGTCTAAAGGAAAAGTCAGCCCTGTTACTGTAACTAAACATCTACAATGGCTTCACTAAAAAAAACACACATCTTCTACTCTTGCTTTTCTCCATCTTTCCATCTCCTTTTTTTTTCCCCCTTACTTTCAAACGTACCAATCATGTCAACCTCACATAAAGTTCACCCCCACCGTCATCTTTGTCAAATTAACCCTACTTTCAGAACTCGTGTCATTAAACTCCCGCCCCCCTCCCGTCCTCTCGTGGCTCAGTAGTGCCCCCTAGCAGGGATGAACGTTACAGGCGCGTATCTCCTTCCGGTCCTTACAGCTGGCCGTCTGAGTGCCCTTAGCTCTTTTCTTCACCAACATGAAGCGCTCCTGGATCCCCCCTCCGCAGGGTTTGGAACAGTCCGTCCAGCTGGTCCACGGCTGCATCCTGCAACCTGTCGGATCGAAGACAGACAGAATTAAAGGTGTCATTTGTAAGATTGAGGTTCAAAAATATCAACAGAGGGAGACAGCATTTTACCAGACAGCTGTAATGACGGTGACCTCCAAATGGCAGAAACTCTGCGTAAACTACATTTTCACCAGACAAACCTTTGGCTAGCTGATGAGCATGGTAACAATACTCTGACATCTTTGACATTACGCCAAAACTGTCAACTCTTCACACTCTGATGATCATTTTAGTTCATTTTTAAACATTTCCAAGCAGAAGTATTTCAAATTATGCCTTTAAAGTTCATTTGAATGTAGTTATTACGACCACTAACCTGGTTGTTCCTCCACTGATGCATCTCTTCCCTGTTTACCCCTTCTCCTCCTCTTTCCTCCTCCTCCGCCTCCCCCTCCTCCTCCACCTCTCTCCTCCTTTGTTTTCGTCCGGCACTTCCTGATCTTGCATTTCTTCCTCTGGATAGTCTCGGGACAAGGGCTGCCCCCGAACTGCGGCTCCAGTTTGATCATGCGGGTCCGAATGGTGTGTCCTTTACCGCAGGACTTGTTACACTCGGACCACTCGGACCACTCCGAGACCATGCAGTCGATGGCTGGATGGAGGGACAGAAGAAAAGGAGAGGAAATGACAGAAATGAGCGACAGATGAAGCACAAATGTTGTTTTCACAGATACATTTTCACATGTGTTTCGGTGAATTAAGTTTCAGATATGGTTAAAGTTGGTTTGTTCTTTTTGCACAGTGGAACCGAAGAAAAAAAACACAAAAAGCAAGAAAACAGAAAACAGTCTATTTTTTTTTAATTTTTAAAAAAGTAATCTATTTCAAATTCTTCCTCTGTCACTAATCCATTATTCCCAATTGCTCAAGGCAAGTTTTTTTTTCAATTTCCAATCTTCAGCTCTCCTCAAACCTTGACCCCTCTCTCTGCAGGTTGCTGTATCAGATACAGGCTACATATTCCAGTGTTCTGAGGGGAAGTGAAGGGGGCACGATAAGTAATTACTGAAATGCAGTATGGTGCATACATCTTGGCCACTGGTAAGTGTGGCGGGACCACTGTCGACAGTCCTGGAGGACATGTGGTCGACACACAGGCACCAGAAGTTCTCTGAGAAGACAGCATTTTTTTCTCAGAGGTCTGATTGCTGATGTTTGGAGACACAGCAACAATGTAACACCAACAGAATGTCATTCATTTCTGAACACTTTTTCATAAGACCACCAGAAATGGCGGCTTATGTTTTTAACTGCATTGCAGACTATGTGTGCGGACAACTATGTACTTACTAACTTTACCTCTGAACTGTTTCCTCCAGGGTGTGAACTACACAAGAACTTTGTTCCTTTTAATAAGACATGAGCTCCCCTGAAAACATCACTTATGAAACTTTGGGGGGTATTTAAATTATTGACAGTATTCACTAATTCACTTCAATAAAGATACTACATGCTATTCCTGGCATCGCATTCGTGGCATATTGTAAACTTCCATCCATCCATCCATCCATTCATTCATTCATTTTCTGTTTTCATTCATTTTCTTAATCCTCTGGAGGGTCGCGGGGCGGCTGAAGCCGATCCCAGCTGACATCGGGCGAAGGCGGGGTTCACCCTGGACGTGTCGCCAGTTCATCGCAGCGCTGACATATAGGCGACGGACAACCATTCACGCTCACATTCACACCTACGGGCAATTTAGAGCGACCGTTATTGTAAACTTCACTCACTTAAAGGTTCAGTGTGTGACATTTAATCTAAAGCGGTGAAGTTGCAGATTACAGCCGACTGATTACCCCCCTCGCCTGAAAACCTGGCTGCAAAAAACGCAGTAATTCCCTCGTTAGAGTCAGTGTTCGTTTTGTCTGCTTTAATTAAGAGGACGTTAACTCTGGTCCACGCTCAGACATAGTGGGTGATGGATGCCAGCCACAATAAAACGGGAAAAAAAAGAGGAAGCCTGTTCTGATTTTGCCGTGATTATACACTTACGAAAACATAATTCTGAATACTATATTCCATTTCTGCATCCTCCTTAAATCCTCCTAAATCTTGGACCTTTAATTCAAAGATCAGAAAAAAAGATCATTCCTGATGCAAAATGGTTCCTATTTTCTTGTTTTTATTCATATTCTTAGTAATAAAAATAAACAACAGCTATCTCTGATGAAGTTTTCAGAAACAGAAATGAATGGAATGAAAATAAAATAGTGATTTGATTTTCTTTTTTCTTTTCTTCTTCTTATCATTCATATCCTTATTTATAGGAACGAGGATAAATAAAACCTAAATCAAGTACTTTTTTTTGCTTTAACAACCTGAAACCTACTGCTCAAAAATGTTTTCTATTTCCTCTTCTCATTCCTCTTTGTGCACGTGTCTGGTACACAAAACTCAAACATAGTACAGAATGTGTGTGCATGATTCCAGGGTTTTCCCTATAGGTGCTGTGCATTTTCCCAAAGCTCGAAAGACGACTTGTGGGGCGAGAAAATGTCGCACTTTTCCAATAAAATACTGTATCTACAATTTCACATCATCTTGGCCCCTTATTATTAGTGTGAATAAAATCTGAAAACGCTAGAGCAGCTAAAAAAAAAAAACTACACAGCATCGAAAAAGCTAAAAAACAAAACCTGGTAAAGAAATCCACTCGGGACTTTTATTTTAGGTGGTGCCCAAAATGGCTTGGGCCACTGTTTCATTATTGTAACCGACAGCTGTGTTGGCTTATTGTTTTACGCAGTTCCATCTTATTGTGTTTGTCTGGTATTTTAAGACCTAGATGGGGACTGCAGTACTGGAATTCAATCAAATGCCTTCCAAGTTGATGTTTTTTTTTTTTTTTGGAAAGCCAGGCTTCGCCCATTGGTTCGTCCTTGGCTCATGCGTTGCCCGTCCACCAGGTTTCCAGATGTGAGTGATCATGTAACCTCCTTTGTGGAGGTAAATATGTGTTTTCAAAAAATACAGGACAAATACAGGCCGGATCATTTTTTCATTCTCAGAAAATAACACATTTTACCTTCATATAAATTTAAATAATGCAATGAAGCTGCAGTAACAGGACTATTTCCAGACCGGGCTTGGTGAGATGTCGAAGTCTAATGATCGTCTGGAAAACTCACATTCACAATAAGACCCAATGAAGTCCAAATGCACAGCCAAGAAAATAGGCCGACACATAATCCCCCGTAGCACTGTGGCGAGCGTTTTGCGTTGTGACGTCGTGCTTTTTCTCAGGTGGTGAAAACGGAATGAGTCTAACAGAAGTGGAAGAAAATGAAAGCAGCAGCTGCGCGGTCGAGTCACTTACGACACTCGGGCAGCATGCACTTCTCTGTCTGCTCCAGCTCCTCGGTGCACTCTGCGGGATCCGACTTCAGCATCCTCTGACGTGTGCGTATGCCCCGCCCACATGTCACGCTGCACTCACTCCAGTCAGACCAGGGTGACAGCATGCACGGGATGGTATCTGCACACGGGGACCCAGTCAGATATTTCAGTACATGGAGTCGGCAGACGTTGTGGATCAGTATAGCGACATGAAGTGAACTCGTGTGTGTTCATGATAACAGAATGAAACGACACTCACGGCACTCTGGCATCATGCATTTCTCCACTTCAGCCACCTCGGTCCTACACATGGATCCGTCTATAGGAGGCATCTTCACCATGCGTTCACGCCGTCTCATGCCCAACCCACAGGTGACGCTGCAGGGGTCCCACTCGCCCCACTCAGTCACTACACAGCTGCTGGGTGCTGTGGAAATGACAAAAGTAACACTATATCATTTACAAATACAGATTTGTGCCTGTCTTGTGCCTGTCAACTTATGATATAAAAGGTTCATATTTTGACTCGATAAGTGAACAGCACTTCATTAATTTAAGGTTTTCATCAAAAACTCTGACGACACTGACACACCACCGTCCCAGTCCAGTCCTGTCTTTTTCATGTTCACAGTTTAACTCTCTTACACTTTATATCGCTCTTATCTTCAATTCTTTATTCCTTTATCTTTCGCTATGTTAAATTCTTTTCACTGTCGTTATTGTTCTTGCTCTTTGCAGCTGTATTTCAGTCGTAATTCGGTTATGGGAGAAAGTAAAATGGCTGCCACGTGGATTTTGGCAGTTGCTCCATTTTTAAAAAATATTCAGGGCCCCAAATGACAGCGCATCTAGTTTTATTCTTTTATGAAAAAACACACTGCATATGAATGTATCGACTCAACATATCACCTGGACCTTCCAAGATCCGGTCAAAAAATGTAAAAGATGTAAAAGGATCAACTGAAAGTACTTTGATGATGACGGCCAGATACAGCGCTCCTACAGCTATGCCTTTGAGGTTCAACATTGGCACAAAATACAGTTCTGAGCACAAAATAAGCACATGTGTGCATGTACTGTGATTCAGTTTTACATGTAGTTTACCACTTGCAGTGTATTAAATCAATTCTTTCTGTAGCTTGTGAAGCAAAATACTTCAGATAAAGTGAAGGTTTGAAAGAAAAACTTCTATACATCCGTAAACACGACTCGCATATGGATCTACCGCTGTTGTTGTTGTTGTTGTTGTTGTTGTGTGAAAAACGTAGCAATACCAAGAGCAATACGACATGAAGGGGGGGACTCACAGCATTCATCGTTGACAACACATTTGTCTGTCTCCTCGGTGTGGAGCTGGCACAGCGAGCCGTCCTCAGGATACTGTTTGACGTACCGCTCTCTAGACCTCATCCCCATCCCACAGGACACGCTGCAGGCCGACCAGCTGATCCACTCTGACATCATGCACGTCGATGGCTCTGTCCAGGACAAAGGGAAAAAAATCAACAACAACAAGGCTTGTATAGCAACAGTGACTATTTAAGAACATCTTGTTTTTTTTTTTTTGCAGGTTATTGTGGGAAAATGTTCTGCGCATGTACTTGAGCTTCGTTATAAATGGCCTTTATGCACCGTTACGATTTGCAGGTGCAGACGCCTTGTTGCTATTCCTCATTGCAACCAGTACATACTGTAAGTAGGCCTACCATTTATTTCAGTGAGTAATACCAACAAGATAGTTTTGGTCAAAAAAGTTGGGCTGCCACTGCAAAAAGCTCTGTGACAGGTGCACTGTAAAACAAAGCAATAGGGCAGTAACCCAGTGTTCTCAGATGTAATTAAAACCAGGTGTTGTGACTAAAATATGAGTCAACTCGCCTTGTTTTAGAAGAGGGGCATACAATGGGTGACAAAAACGGAAAGCCACTCGGAATGTAGTCTAGACACAACAGCCGAACTTTGGCCTCACGAAAACGAGGGGGTCCCGGTCCAGATCAAACTGAACCACGACCAGGTCATTTCTAGTTTGAAAACACATTTTATTTTGGAAGGTTTGAACTTTTGGACCGATTACAGGTAGTTATGGCGGGATATCATCAGTCTTTAAACAGAAGAAAAAGAAGAAAAAGAACGGGAAGAAGTAGATGAGCCGCAGTAGCAAATGAGGAGAGGAAGAAACAAAAAGGCAATTTGGAAAAACACACATTTATAACTTACAAATACCTATGAGAGAGTATAAGTGGATGGGAGAGCAGATAGCAAATATGTTTGGCTACCAGTCGAACTGGCAGCACATCCGAGTCACATCTATGAACAAACCAATCAATGTCAAGTATATGGAGATGCAGCCGTAGGCGAAGAGGACAAGATGTAGAATGTGAAACTAAAACAACCCAGATCAAAGGTCAAAAATGTAACAAAAACAAAGGACCTTGGTTTGAACTTTCAGGCGTGGAAAAAGTCCAAAGTAATGTGTTGGGTCACCAGAGCTGCTTCAATGCATCTTACCATTGATTCTACAAGTCTGTAAAATGTACTTCCCAGACCTCCAGAAGATATTCCCTCATTTGGTGTTTTGTTGACGGTGTTGGACAGCGCTGTCTAAGACACTGGTTCTAAACAGGTGCACCATAGGTTTTCATAGGTGCTTTTTGAAAAGGCCATAACATACGATTCACACCGTTGTCGTCACTTGTCAGTATGTAGAGTTATAAGGGGAAGCCTCAGGAGACAAAAAGAAAAGAGTCAAAAGATGTTTTGACTTACAGAGCATAGTATAGTATAGTACTGACTAGTGAGTAAAAGACTGTGTATATGAAAGACTAAGGATATGCCTGTAAAGTCTTCATTCATCTGACTGAGCTTGTTCCTAAATACATTTTATTGACTTGAAGAAAAACAGGAAGCACTTTCCTCAAACTCTAATACCTCCAGCTAAACATATTACATCATTTGTTAAGGAAAATTAGATATCGGTATCCCAGAATTCTTTCCTCTGCCGATTGCATTCAGGACAATTCTAAATGCCTGAAGCCTCCAATTTGCAACTATTTCATTTCTAGTTACAACAGGAGTTACAGTCCAAACAGAGAGCTGAAACCGTAGAGGGATTTAGAGGGATCTATTGACAGAAATGGAATTCATATGGTATTCATAACTATGAATCCATTAGTGCATGAAAAAACCATTGTGCTTTTTGTTTTAGCTCTTTCTATCTACAGAGGGAGCAGGTCTGCACGTTGCACCGTCATGTTTCTACGGTAGCCCAGAATGGACAAACCAAACACTGGCTCTAGAGAGGGCATTTGGCATTTTTACATTGAAGTGATGGCCACTGTAAGTTCTCTCACACCCTTGGAAAAAGTGAGAGGATGTTATTCACCTGGTTGCTATCTTCAACCTCACCACTAGATGCCACTAAAACCCTGCACACTGGCCCTTTAAAATACAATCTACAATGCTTCATACAGCGTGTTGCTGAATTTCAGTTTTGAAATATGACCTTTCTTGATGGTAGCAAAGAAATTATATTGACAAGAACATAAAGGTTTGCTGTGTAACAGCATCACGCAGCAACAGAGCTACTTCTTCACCATTTTGGACTGAAAAAATGTCAAAAAAGCACCACAGTTATAGTGAAATAAACCCCTTCAGGGTGATCAAGACATGCTGTCAGAGTTTATTGCACTACAATGACAGGCTCGCTCTCACAGTCTCCACTTAAATTTTATTGATTTAAAAAAGATCTCTGAGTCTATGATCAGAACATTGCCCTCATCACAGGTGTGTTATTCACAGCATCGTCTGTTATACAGAAATAACAGACGGTAGAAGAATCGAGAATCGAGTATTCAGGAAAGCCGTGTAATAACTGTGTTTATTAGCGTGTGCAGTTGTTTGTACATGAGGGTTTTTTTTTCTGTTTGCTTGTCACACAGTCCTGAAGATTGAGGTCAACAAAAGCGACATGTCGTGTTTTGTTCATCCAATGTGAACAAGTGGCATGAGATGAAAACTACACCCAGAAAGCCTCTAATCAAGTTGCAGTCACTTCCTTTGTAATGTGTCCAAAGGATAGCCAATCGGCTGCCAAAACACAGGACTTGGCATCGACAACTTACTTAACAGCACTTCAGGAGGGAGACTTTTTGATGGAAATACTTGGACCCACATCTTCCAGTTACAGGACGCTCTTCTTTCACGCCTCACCATCTCTCTGTGCGAAATTCTTTCTAACAGCTCCTTGAGTTTCAGTCTTTCAAGTCATCTGAAAGTTGAAGGTGCCATTTTCAAAGAAGCTCTTCCTCAGAAAGTGCTTCAGCTCTTTTTTTTTTTAATAAGGCAAGTTGCCTGAGGGACAGTCCTATTCACAGCATGGGCCTGAGGGAGTGAAAGTCAATATGTATGACCCTCGCCTGTATCAGCTGAAAAGTGAACTGCAGCTTCTCAGGCTTAACAAGGCTCCACACTCTGGTGTATTTTATCACTATTAAGCAGCATGGTGCTTCAACATCTGCCTATTCTTCACTTGTAGAGAATCACTGCAGACACCTAACTGCCCTATACTGCCTTCTTCTTTTTGTCTTTTTACAGTAGAGATTCGCAGGGAATATATTAACGGTGAAAAAAGGAGGTTTGTAAAAACAAGAATGCAGCTGTAATTGAATTATTTTTTCTTGTCAGATGAACTTTGACCAACATAGCGTAGAGTTTTTTGACTCCAAACACTTGTCTCTTTTCTACTCTCCTCCTTCCAGCAAACTGAGAATAGCGTTGCTTACCGACGGTGGCCTAATAAGCCAGAACTAAGTGAATCATTAATAAAAGATACAGGTATCTCTGGCTCACGCGAGGCCTCCAGAGAACCAAAAGTGTTTCCCGAGATTATTAATCACCTTTATCATCAGCTCGCCTACTGCCCCGGCGTGAACCCCACAATTATCAATCTCCCGCCACACGCTAACAGAGTGCTAAATGAAAACAAAGGAGAGGAGCTCAAGAACGAAAAAGCTATTCATGTAGTTGTCTGATAATCGATAAGAGGAGCAGTGAAGGGTGGGAGTGTATGTCTGTGTGAAGCTCTCTCAGCCTTGGACAGTCCGAGCTGCACTCGTTTGATGACTGGCAGACATCCCGGGAGCGAAGGAAGAAGAAGAAGAAGAAGAAGAAGAAGAAGAAGAAGAAGAAGAAGAAGAAGAAGAAGAAGAAGAAGAAGAAG
>JAPQRN010000531.1:0-16831 GCA_037367275.1 Coranthus polyacanthus | reverse complement strand
TTGTACCTTGTATGGACTGTAAAGCCCTTTGAGGCAAATCTTGATTTGTGATATTGGGCTATATAAATAAAATTGAACTGAATTGAACTTTGGCCTCTCTATAACCCCTTTAAGTCAAATGGTTATTCTTGGTCCAACAAAAGTGATTCTTTTTAATCATTTACACAGCAGATTTTTTTATCCATCTGTCCAATTCTTGTGAACAGCATATCTCAGGAACGGTTTGAGGGAATTTCTTCAAATTTGGCACAAAAGTTCATTTGGACTCAAGGATGAACTGATTAGATTTTGCTGGCCAAAGGTCAAGGTCACTGTGACCTCACAAAACATATTTTTGGTCATAACTGCACTAATCAAATGCTAACTATGACAAAAACGCACCCAAATACTGTATGTGCTGGGATTAAATGATGAAGTCATGATACTTGACTCAACTTCGCTCGCCTTGAGGGAATTTCTACAAGTTTGGCACAAACATTGACTTGGACTCAAAAGCAAACTGATTAGATTTTGATGGACAAAGGTCAAAAGTCAAGATCAGTGTGACCACTGTGAACAGAACATCAGTTTTTGGCCGTAACTGCAGTAATCAAATTCTAATTATGACAAACATTTTCACAAATGTGTAATAGGATAAAATAATGAAATGGTGACATCAAAAGGTCAATTTCACTGTGACATCATAATATTCTGCAAAAAAAACTTTAATCTGTATTATTCAACATAAAACTCCTCTGTGAACACATTGCGTAAGTGCAGACATGTTTCTCACTGGAAATGATTCACTCCATTTCACCAAAAAATACACTGAATACCTTTTATTAGATCCCTTCAAAGTCTTCACTACATATATTATATGAGCCTGGACAGTCATGAAAACTGACACTGGTTCACAGAGGCGTAACACGAGGCGGTAATTCCAGAATGAATAATTGGGTTTCCAAATTCTTGCCTGTGTTGGCAGACTGCTGTAGCAGGAATGTTAATGTGCTCAGCCGTGTGCGTGATGCAGACAAAATGGGGATGCACTCATGAAAGCATTATCCACACAGCTCCTAGTGGCCAGAAGCAAGCTACTTTATAATAAAGCAAATCAGTATAGCAGCTAAAATCAGAGCAGCTCAGTTCAAACTTGCATCAGCAGCTACTGTTTAGAGAGGCCTTGGTTTGATAACACTAAACTCATTATTGTACGAGTGCTGATATGACTGGAGGACTCCTCTCCATTTATTGATTACTGCTAATTGCAGTTTTGCAGTACAGGCAAGTTCAAGCGGTTCAATCATCCACTGTTTACTCTGTGCTATTGAGTTCAACAACCACCGACAGGTGAAGTAGGAAAACTGAGCTCCACCCCTGACCCTGACCTTCAGGCTCCTCTGATTGATTACTGTTTGCAAAAGTTCATATGTGAACTGAACTGAAGAAAAGGAAAGCATGAAGGGGAATTTCAGGGACATGAAGTGTTCATAAAAAGTATTTGCTCCCTTGGATGTTTTCCCCTTTTATTGGTTTTATGAATGGAATCATGGTCAATATAATTAGTCTTTTTTGTCAAGAATTTATGAAAAAAAACCTTCTTTAATGTCAATGTAATAACAGATTTTTACAAAGTAATGTCAATTAATTACAAATATATCATGTAAAATAAGTGATTGCATAAATATTCACCCCTTCACATCAGTATTTAGTAGATGCACCTTTGGCTGCAATCACAGTCTGTGTGGATGGGTCTTCATCAGGTTTGTACATCTGGACACTGCAATTTTACTTTGCAAAACTGCAAACCACGACTCCACAAATTCTCAATTGGATTAAGGTATGGGCTTTGACTCAGCCACTCCAGAACATTCACCTTGTTGTCTTTAAACCATTTCTGTGTAGCTTTCACTGTAAGCTTTGGGTCATTGTCTTCCTGGAAAATAAATGTTCTCCAAGTCATTGTTCTCTTGCAGACTGAATCAGATTGTCATCTAGGATTTGCCTGTATTTTGCTGCATTCATTTTACCCTCTACCTTTTTAAGCCTTCCAAGGCCTGTTGCCGAGAAGCATCCCCACAGCATGATGCTACAACCACCGAGCTTCATGATGGGGATGGCATGTTTGTGGTGATGTGCAGATCCAAACATTGTGTCTAATCTGATGGCCAAAAAGCTCCATTTTGGTGCTTTGAGCTTTCTCTTTGCCACTCTCCCATACACCTTTGACTGGTGAAGAACAGTTGTTGTCTGCAGAGTCTGCTGCTCTAGGTAGATTTACACACGTAACATATTACTTCCATTTCATAATGGTGGATTTAACTGAACTCCAGGCGATGTTCAGGGACTTGGAAATTGTTTTGTATCCATCCCCTGACTTATACTTTTCAATAACCTTTTCTCTGAGTTACTTGGAGTGTTCTTTTGTCTTCATGGTGTAATTGTATCCAGGAATACTGATGAAGCAGTGACTGGATCGTCCAGACACAGGTTTCTATACTACAATGACTTGAGACACATTCACTACACTGGTGATCTCCATCTGACTAGTTGTGAGACTACTAGCTTCAACTGAACTCTGTTGAATTAGGTCAGTCACTTTAATGGATGAATATTTATTTATTATTTATTTTACATTATATACTTTTTATTAATTGACATTACTTACACTATAACGAAATGACTGTAGAATTTCCAGTTCTTATTATACTTGGCAAAAAAGTTGCCAATAAAGTATTTTAAAATTGCTGTTAATTACTGTAAAATGAATTACAGTATATTACAGCATACCTTTTACAGGTATATGAATTACAGCAATTTATTGTTTTTGCTGTTTGTTTTTTGTTTGTTTGTTTTTTACAGTTATTTTTTTTACATTAGCAGCTTTACAAATGATGCATATTGTGACATGTTTTAAATGAGACCAGGCTTTGCTGTTAATCCAAAATTCATCAACATTGCATTCTCTTCACTTGTTGAAGAAAACCAGAGTCAGAGTAGCAACAAATCAATACAGTTTTACAATACATATAGCTTTCAGAACCTGAGGTGACTTTCTGAACTCAGAACAAACTCACGTTAACAGGAGCATGTTTTTTGACAGTTCAGTCCAAAAGAATCCTCAACTAAGTCAGCCTTTATTGCTTACAAAAATTGTAGCCGTAACGATAAAAGATGGCATTTTTTCAGTGTGTTCCTCAACACACAAGAGAAAGTAGAATCTGACATGCTCATCATTTGCCCTTCCAATATGAAAACTATGCAAAACATGAAAACAAATACAATCAGGTTCAGTTTTCACTTTTTGTAAATTCTTGTCACAAAAGCTAAATTATGTTGACCATGATTCCATTTATAAAAGCAATAAGAGGGGAAAACATTCCAGTAGATTTTGGTGGCAAAAGGTCCAGGTCACTGTGACTTAACAAAGAACGTTTTCAGCCATAACTTACTGTGACTAATTGTGAGAACTGCATGAACACATTATGATGCAAGGATAGCAGATGCATCTGATTGAACTTACAGTTCTTGTTTAATTACAAGACAAAGTCTGGGTAATGAGCTTCAAGAGCTTCTGTTATTTCACAGATTTAGTGAAATAGTGTCCTATTAACAAATTAAAAACCAACAAGGTGATCAAAGTCCCTAAACTAAACTAAACTAAACTAAACCAAATAAAGCTGGAGTCATTTCCTGTACACCGGTAGTGTACAAATAGAAACATGTTATGATTGTTTGATGGAGGACTGAGCGCGCCTCCTTGCCCCTGTATTGATTACTGCTAATTGGAGTTTTGCAGTTCAGTCTAGTTCAAGCACTTCAATCATCCGCAGTTTACTCTATGCATGGATCTCACAGCATCCCTGGTGTAGGTTTCAAATCTACAGCAGCAGCCAAGACACTATGTGACGAGTTCAATGTGCCAAAGGCAAAAGTGGCAGCAGAGTCCAAAATAAGCATCGGTTCATTCCAGATGACTCCTATATGAAGAGGGCCAAACACGTCCCATGTGCTGCAGCTCGTCATCTGCACATGACTATTACATAATAATTTAATAGGTAAATAATTAGTAAATTATAAATGATTGAACAAATACTAATAGTAATCAATTAGGAACTGAGGACACTAATTGTTGCACTGTTTGACCATGTTTGGCTGGTTTACATGTGATCTGAACTGAAGTAAAGAGAAGAAGAAGAGAGGTAAAGAAAAGGAAAACATGAAAAGAGAAGTTCAGCTTCATTTGTGTAACTCTTTGCTGTCTGATTTATATTTGTGTTGCTGTATTCTATTTACCTTGGAAGTTGGAGGTGGGAGTCCCCCCCCCCCAAGTTCACTGAGTTCCAGTAAAAGCAATAGAAAAAACTGTTCTAGCCAGCTATGCAATGTTAACAATACCAGTCAATAATAATGCATCATGCTGTATTTTGCAGATACAAACACAGTAACGACATGTCCACAGACAGATGCTGGACGGTACGGCTGATCTAATGAGACACAAATAAGACAGAAGTTGAGTTCTTGCTTTAGGCATCAATGCATCACTTATTAAGTTGTGTTTATTTACAGTTTAGTGGTAAAGTTTGCACTGGCTTTGGGCTGCAGAATCAACTCTATGCAGCGTATTTATGGGTCACACAACGCAAATGTTGCTGCTAAGAAAATGCATTGTGTTACACGTGGGTGTGTTTTTAATCTATGAAGCGTTTCCTTCTACTGAGCCCTTTATACACTACATAAAAACAGCATGTAAAACAGTGAATACTTGTCTTTATTTTTGGATTATCATTGTGTGGTAATCCAGTATGAATTGTGTTTTTTGTCCATTTGCATTTAGAAAAAAGGTTCATGTTGGTTACTGGTGATTTAACTGTGACTCTAAAAATAGAGCTCTGACCTGCGGCGTCTCTTCACAGCGCACTGAGTTTTAGACATGCACAGACACACACAAGCAAACACATAACGACACACATATACTAAAACATAATTCTGTCACACAGCAATGTAATCGTCAAAGACAGCAAATTATTTCCCTGACCTTTGAAAACTCATCACTCAGACACAAATACACACTGTGACACACAAACACAGACAAGGCACTCAGCAACAAGTCTGTCTATGGTAAAATATGCTTTAGTTTTCAACCCACTGAACTGAGCAGTGTTTACAGCTCTGTGTGTTTTCTCATCAAACAACAGCTCAACTTCCTTTTAACCAAGCTGATGTGACCAGATGACCGGGCACGTCTCCTCACCCCCGTACTGACTCGCCTAAGTGGAGTTTTACAGCGCGGAGTAGTCCGATAATCCACTGTTTATTCTTTGTTATCGACTTGAAAGAGTTTATGGTGTAAGCTTGACCTCGACCCCTGATACTGACCTCTGACCCTGGACCTCGGCCTGCACTGTTTATGGCAGGTTCACATGTGAACTGAGGAGAGGAAAGAGTGAACTGAGGCGAAGAAAGAAAAAAGAAAACGTGAGGTCAACTGAGGTAAAGAACAAATAAGGAAAACATGACGTTAACTAAGATAAAAAAAAAAAACATGAAGGGAGAATTCAAGGCCATTTCTTTAACTGTGCAGCCATTTTTCGTATTATGCTGCATTCCATTTACCTTGTCATTCAAAAGACACCTGAGTTGAATGTGTTTCAGTAAAACCAATAGAAAAACCAATTCTAGCCATGTTAGCCACTGTTGGCAATAACAGTCGAGAACAATGCATCACGCATTTTGTGGGTACGGGATTCAATGAGACACAAATGATAAAAGAAGATCTAATTAACAGTATATTACTACATCTTTCACTGCTGTTGATGTTGAGCAGTTATCTTAAATTTTAAAGTCGGGGTTAGTGAAGTTGGTCCGATTTTCAGAGTCAGAATGCTGACTTCAGGGGGCGTTCCAGTTGAAATTTCCCTGTTGGAAATTGTCAGTTCAATTTAACATAGTAATAATACAGATGTTTCTCACAGGTGAAACTGACCAAATGTAAAAGAGTGGCATGTGTATAAAAAAAGAGAATAATCCCCTGCTTTATCACAGCTGTAGCTCATAGACTGTGTAAAAGAAGTGAACGTAGCAAAAGTTAGTTTGTGGACTGTCACTACCTAATCCTTCCAGGCTGTAAACATGTTTATTTCTGCTGTAAACATAGACATTTTAACATAGGGGTCTATGGGGATTGACTCACTTTTGGAGGCTTGAGTGGACATTCAAGGACCTGCAGGTTTTGGCACTGATACATTGGCTTCAAGATCCCGAGATTCTTAAACGACCCTCACCTATGGTCACGAGCTTTGGGTGGTGATGGAAAGAACAATATCGCGGATACAAGCAGCGGAAATGAGTTTCCTCCGCCGGGTGTCTAGGCTCTCCCTTAGAGATAGGGTGAGGAGCTCGGGGGGGGAGCTCAGAGTCGAGCCGCTGCTCCTCCACATGGAGAGGAGCCAGTTGAGGTGGTTCTGGTTAGGATGCCTCCTGGACGCCTCCTTGGTGAGGTGTTTGGTGGCTGGGGAGAGGGAAGTCTGGGCTTCTCTGATTTGGCTGCTGCCCCTGCGACCTGGACCTGGATAAGCAGAAGAAGATAGAAAGACAAGTACAATTTTAATACTACAACTCCCATAATTGATAGAATAGCCAACAGACAAAACAGAAGTACATTATTATAGTAGCTATTGTTTATCCACTGAGCTACGAGCAGCTGATCTGATTCATAATAAACACTGCATTCACACATCTTAATGACGTAGGGCCTATAGTCAAAACATACACCTGACAACATGACCTG
This sequence comes from Coranthus polyacanthus, assembly GCA_037367275.1. Taxonomy (NCBI): domain Eukaryota; kingdom Metazoa; phylum Chordata; class Actinopteri; order Kurtiformes; family Apogonidae; genus Coranthus; species Coranthus polyacanthus. The sequence goes on along the minus strand of JAPQRN010000531.1, from coordinate 10,062 downwards.
AGCAGCCAAGGTTTTGTTGTGCTGGGTCATTTATCCAATCCAGACAGGAGGAAAAAACCCAGCACAACAAAACCCTGGCTGCTCAGGTCATGTTGTCAGGTGTATGTTTTGACTATAGGCCCTACAGAAGAGGGATTCTATAAATGACCCACAGCAGTTACAGCACGTCGTAAGTATTGACATAAAGGTGCCTTTGGTGCTGACGGGGGATGTTGTTGGTTGCTGGATAAGATGTGTTTGTATCCAAACAAGGTTCAGTGAGATCATGAATATGCAGGCTAGTGTTACATAACACACAACTGAATAGAAAAATAAATTTAAAAAACCCTTTCATTTATGTTGTTTTATTTATCTGTCTCGCCTCTTACTGTCTGTTCATCATTAGGTTTTATTATTGTGGATACACTATGGCTACATATAACACTAATTAATGTCGAAATAAGCAATAACTAACAGTTAACAATATTCTGTCCATGATAATCTTCTTGTTAAGCTAGTATGCTAAGATACTAATTTGTACAATATATAATGGTAATATAAAGATGCAATTAACTTTTGTTAGGTCCAGTATGTTAGATGAAGGGGGTTCTTTATTACCAGACATGGAAAATAGGATTCATATTTATGTTTTCATTAGTGTATAATCATCTGTTACTAAATACTAATTCTGCCATGTTTGTACTGTAGCTCAAACGGACAAACTGTCTCTAGAGAGGCCATTTTAAGATAATAAATAGTTGTTCTGGTTAGGTCATACGCATCATGTGCATGCACTCGTATGCAAACAAGGGTTCATTAAGAAATGTCATTTTTCAACTTTACAATAGGGGTCACAAAGGAGGTTCATTACTGGACAATAATGTTTATCAGTATAACATGAACAATAATGTAGACTAATATTAGTTAGTACTTTAATTTGTTTTTAAACATTAACAAATATCTGTTTATGAACATTTATTATCTTATGCTTATTATTGTATTGGTATCTATATTTAAATTAATACCTGAACACCATTAGTAAATGCTTATTACTGCATTAAGTAATGTTAATAAATGTTAATAATGTAAATAATACTTTAGTTAACCCTAACCCTAACCCTAGTTAACATGACCACATTAATAAATGATTACTAGACACATGATTTGTGTCAATTAATTATTATTACTGCACTAACAAAGGTTAATTGTTGTACAGTGTTGCTGTGCTTTTGTTGCTCCATTATTTGTTTGTTTTTCCACATTGTTGACCTTTTAGTTTCGTCACAGGATCCATAAAGTTGTCTAACTAATGCATAAACAGTGACCAGTATTAGAAATGTACATGATGCTTCAGTTGCATGCATATTTCTGCTTTTGGCTTTTCTACATGAGTGCAGTCTGCAGACAAAAAGCAGTCGGTGTGTTTTTGCAGCAGCAGCAGCAGCAGCAGGCTTGAATGTCTTCCCAGCAGCTGCTCTTTGTTTATTCCATTAATAAAGTCTCAGGCTGACATCAGATCCTTGCAGCGGAGTTTTATTAAACATGGGATGCCATTACACATTCTTTTTACCGCCTTATGTAAGTGAACTTTTCTGAAGAGCTCTTTGAGGCGCAGCTCGCCACTGGGCAACAAAAGCCCTCTCTGCTTTTATCCGGTGCACAAATGCACAGCAGAACAAAAAGGTTTGGACTAACGGGATTGTTAAAGGAGAATAAGGCAGGCTTTTATTAACCCCTGTGCCTTTAATGCACCATGTATATCCACATACACAGAAGCAAACAAACTTCGTCTGTTTCTCAGAGGAGCTAATTGTCACCTAATTGAGCCCCAACACAACGCAAAACCCATTTTATTATGTGAGATTTATTACAACTGGAGCCTGGAAAGTTCTCCTCGGAAACTCAAAGCACAGTTCATGTGTGACGCAGGTCTTTTACTCCCTGCCTGTTTAAAATCTGTAACTGTCTGCACCAAATCACAACATTAAGTCATGCAGCGCTTATCTAGTACCTGAAACAGCACATTATACCTTAGGGTGATTTACTAGCCAACACCACAAACACATGCTGCCCTGCCAGTGTGACATGAGATCCCAACCAGACACTCCCTCCTCTGTTTCATGACCTTCCCTGTCTCCAAAAACAAGGCGTGTGACTTTGCTCAAAGCAAAAGCCTTGAAAGGAGATAAATTTCCTGAATATTAATATCAGTACCCTTTCATTTTGCATGCAACGTAGCTAAATACATCCAGATAACAGTAATAAAACAGACCTGACAGCAAACAAGTAGGCACACACTTAAATTAATCTTCCAGTGAAAACAACAATGACCTCAGTGTGGCTTTGTAAAACCCTAAGATGATGCATGACAACTGGAAACACAGAGGAAGCAGACATTTGTGAAACAAAAAATACTCAGAAAATATCTCGATAGAAGATAGTTGAAAAGTTGCTGGTGTGAATGTTGTAAAGTCATAAAGGTTAGTTCAGCTCATGCAGGATCTGAGGCCAGCAGTGTTCAGCGTGGAAACAAGACGGGCTTTGTTTGCTTCTCTTTTTTTTTTTTAAACCACCTGAACACCACAGAGAGTGTAGCATGTGTTTGCGACTGGTTTTGGTTTTTTCATTCCTCTGAATTTGTATTTTGGGGACATCAGAAAACACAAAGTTATTTAATAACAGTTGTTATATATTGGACCAATTTACTATGTGATAATTACTATCTGATTATTGTCCAAGGTACATAACCATCTATAATGGAAACATATTTCTTAGTTTTCACATACATTCACATGCTTCAGATGTCAGAACATGAACCCCTTTTGGCTTTAGATTTACTGTATGTCACTGAAGTTTATCGACGTCCAACGATTAGACTGATCCAGGAAATCTGCAGCTTTGGCTCTGGTTCAGCCCCTCCCTTCCTGTTATACCCTCATCCCATCATTCCACTTCACTGCATATGTTCACTGCATGACTTCAGAGCTGGTGGACCTCTTGTTATTTATGTATCACACAGCCTGTCTTCCTGTTTATTATTGTGTTTTGTTGTCTTGTTCTGTGTGCGTTGAACCCTCTTTTGAACTCCCAAATTGTCACAACATATTTCGATACATAGGCTACCCTTAGAGCGTCATTTTTTGTAAAAACAACTTGGTTAGGGTTAGAATGAAAGGGTCGGGGGAACAACTAATATAAGAAAGAGAGAAAATGCAAAAAATAAACACAACATGAAACAAACTTGGTGTTCCACCATAGCCACCACAACCACTTCCTAGGTTAAGGTTTTAATGATGTCACCTGGTCCATGTCGTTAATTTCCAGTGTCTAAGGATTTACATTGACTTCCATCTGCTACTGTGCACGTCAAAAACTGACGCTATAGCGGAACCTTGGGGCAGTGAAAACAGACGCCAGGGGCTCATGACCGACAGAACCTGATGACTTGGGAATAACAACGGGCTCCACTGGCTTATGCCACGTGTCCACGGGCCAGAATCTTTCCTAAATTAGCCTATTATCAGTGTCCAGAATTAACTTTTTGACTCACAGGCCAAACATGACTTTACCAGCCAAAATGTATGCATATTGGTCATAAATTTAATATGTAATTATGAAACAAATGTAGTGAAATTACTTGAAAATGGATTTGGAAGTTAATTATGGAGTACTCGGGGATCTGTTACAAGAATATCGTACATCGTATATATATATCGTACGTTTGCTAATAGCAGTTTGACAACTTTCTCTTTATAGAATGTATAAACAATTTCAATGTATGTAGTAAATGAATGGGGTATTGTTATAATTTTAGCATCTTATTCATCAAAATATACACCTATATTTATATTTGCATAAATCTTAACCATTAACAGTACTAATCTAATCTAATCTAATATAATATAATCTCAAAATGCTGTAGTGAAAGAACAAGAGAATGACAGATGCAGATGCAGGTTTAAAAAACGTTTTTAACAATCTTCTGTGGCTATTTGTGTAAAACTTTCTAAATTTACAAGGTGCACCTGAATGCACTGTGAACTCCCTCCAGATTTCAGAGTTTACAGTCTTTATTATTCAAAAGCACATTTAAATGTGAGACTGTTAACCAATATCTTAATCCAATCCATTTTTAAGACCTGTTGAAATCGTATTTAAGACATTTAAGGACATTTTGAGGCCTCTTTAAGGACCCACAGAAACCCTGGAGATAATCTTGCTTTACATATATGTGTGTGCCTCCTGCTTCTTGTCTCTTCCTCTCAGACACTTTGTAATGACCCCACGTATCAGCCAGCATGAGTCTTGGTGCTAATTATAGCATTTCCTGTTATTTATGTATTTCCTTCTAATATGCATTGCTCTGTTACGTGAAGCAGCTCTTCAGACCTCCACAAGTCCAAAGTGGACTCAGCACAAACTATTTCTACCCTGGTTAACCACAATGTCTCTCCTCCTGCTCCTGCAAACAGAGCGCTTTTGTGCAGAGACAGACATGTTCTTGCAAGAACAAACCAGGGAGAATTTATAAAACTCTAAATGGATCCCTGCATGTGGACTTTCTCCTGGGCAAATGTAGAATTTTATCCTTAAAGCGTGAATAGAGCTCAGTATAACATGAAGTTGTAGTCATGTTGCATCCAGCCTGCATTAGAAAGGTCTGAATGAACTATGTATCATTTAACATTTCTTTCATACTTCCCATGATTTCCTAGGGTTAGAGTAGGCTTATAACAGATGAAGTGTATGGCCATGTATTAGACTACATTTGAAAGGGTACATCATATAGTTTCTGTGTTTAACATGTGGCTAAAACACAATTTAAACTACATCCGGTTAAACATGACTCGAATGTAACCCTAACCTCCCTGTTAAGAGGTCAAAACCACTTAACATCACAACCACATAACAGGTCATGGTGAACCATTTTAAGCCCAGTTCAGACCAAAGATTTGCAACAAGACAAGCTGCAACTTTCAAATGTTTGCAAAGCCCCGGTCTGCAACGTTCTGAAACCCTTCCTCTCAGACCAACGCAACAAAACAAATTGCTGAATCATTTCAATAGCAACGACTCTTTGTATACGCTGTACCTCTGTTCTAACTGATGGCTTTTCAGCCTTTTTTGTAGCGTCTTATAGAACATGAACGATGACAGTGATAGTGTGTTATGTACTACAGCTGCACTTCTGGTATTTACTGAAACGCCCAAGCAATTCCTGGAGCAGTTTTGTTGTTTAGAGGAGTTGGTGTTACCTGTAGAGAGAAAACATGGACTATTAAGACAGGATTTACCAGTTCTAAAGCCAGTCTCTAGAGATTTAACAAACTGAATTGCTGGTGGCACCATGAGATGAACTGAGACGGGCCCGTTCACACTGCTTCAACCTTTACCTGCAATGTTCTAAAGTGGTTTTATCTTATCTTTGGTCTGAACTGGGCTTTAGAGTTAGGGTTCCAGTTAGTGTGGATGTTAAAAGGTTAACATTCTGTTTACAGTTATAAAAAAACATATCTAGATCACACTTGTATTAGTTAAATAGTTAAGAAAACCAGTCGCCCACAATTAGATCTACCTTTTGTTAGAAACATACTCTGACCTTTGACCTCCCCTGAAGATCGATAAAGTACAATCAGTATATCACACTTGCACACTCTAAGATACTCACTCCACCTGTCCTTGCTGTTGGTTTATCTGTCTGTCACGTGCCAGAGACAGAGCAGCCCCTTCTTATCTGATGATCTTTGACCTTTCAGCTTGACAGCATACGTATGTACAGATCATACACGCAGTCAGAAGGACAGAAACAGTCAGATTTGTGTGGCCGTGTGAAGTCCATACACACATGAATGTGCTCCTCAATAAAACATACAAATGTACCTTGAGTTTGTTAAAACAATCAAGACCAGCCAGCTACTTGGTGTTATGGCCCCTGGGGTCCTCTGGGGGTGATAGTCTTTACTTCTACACCTGTGGCGCCCAGGAGTTCTTGGGTCACTTAAGCCCAAGCCGGAGCTGAATCAGTCTCTCCCCGACCTCCCGGCTGCACGCATCCTGCCGTTGCTTCAGTTTGATTTTTGTTTTGTTTATGTTTATGTTTTCAACACCCTTGCATACATTTCACACACACACACACACACACACACACACACACACCACTGACTTTACTGATGATTCACATGTACATTTTGTATATACTTGAGTTAAAATATGATTTCAATTAATTAATCTCATTTGGTTTAATCTGGTTTACGTTAAATTAAATAAAGTTCTTTTTTGGTTAATTCAATGCACGGTGTGTCTCGTGTGTCTCCCTTTTATTGTATCCTTTTGAGCCGAGGTTATAACATTGGTGACCCAGTTTTCCAGATGTTCTTTCCTTTTATTGTTTGACTTTGTTTTTGGGGAATATGCATCCACTTCCATGTGTCTTTATGCAGTAGTCTGGGCGGAAATGATAGTGTTGGTGGATCCAAAGAAAATCAGGTGGGCCGAGCCTGTCCAAGACTAGGTTCTGAAATGTTAACCTAACACATTCTCACTCCCAGCTCGTCCCAAACTGATGCTTGACCATGGTGTCACATGTCGACAGGTAGGTGTCATTTTTCAAAGTGCAGGGCATTCCAAAAGATGTCTTCACAACGCCATGGGTCCGATTTTAGGTTTAGATGTAAAAACAACTTGGATTAGAGTTAGAAAGAAAGGGTTGAGGGAACAGCAGTAGGAGAGAAAACGCAAAAGCATGAAACGGGACATGAACTTTGGTCTCCTGTGTCCACAAACTTTGGTGTTCCACCTTAACCACAACAACCACCTCCTACTAACTCAACGTCATCACCTGGTCCATGTCGTCAATTTCTGATGTCTAAGGATTTACATTCACTTCTATCTGGTACCCTGCATGCCAAAAAATGATGCTATAAGGGTACCGAGCATTGACAACTAACAACAAGAGCTCATGACTAAGAAGCAGAATGTGATGATTTGGACTACACTTCCCTGAAAGCACCACAGATGAATCATACAAGTCTTATATCCTCATAGGTAATGTTACATCGAATAGCCACAATATAACACGCAATGCATCATTAATCAGCAATCAATAATGGCACCAATGTGCTCATTAACTTGAAAAATGACACTTGAAATGAAAACTAGCTTACTTTTGATGATGTGATGTTTAGAGCAGAAGATGACCGGTCTTGTCTTACATTATTGTATTCCAACGATTCAGTCAGTTCTCTGTAAAAGGAAAGCAGGGACAGAGTTCAGATTGAATGTCATTACTGATGCCCTGATGCCAGTTTTTGCAAACCCGTAGGACATGATTCATTTTGAGAAAAGTCCCTGTGGAGCAGCTCAACAAGTGATGGAAAGGCCCTGTCCCCTGAATCCTCTTCCTCCTGCTCCTACCAACATCTTTTTGTAACAAACTGTGTTGTTTCATTTACTTTCAGAGCAGTAAGTAAGCTCCTGTTCCTCTGTGTAATTCACTCTCTGTACACTGAGTGAAAGAGGAGGGACTGTTAGCTAGACTCGACTTGTGGCATTTGTGAAATTCACCGTCATACATCATATGATAATAGTGTAAGATGATAAGAAGTATACACTGTTGTTTTATTTGCAGCTAGCACATAATTTGCTTTCTGAAAATGCTGGGTGTGCCAGCCTCATATTTAAGTGGTACCTGTGGCTACGCAAGTGTTTTTTTTTACCTGTCTCGGTTGTGTCTCTGTTGAAGCTTGTCTACCATCCTGCTGCTCAACACAACAGTAACTAAAATATTTTTGCAGCCAGTGCACTGTACCTGTCAGTTTAGCTGTGTGACAGACAGTTGTACTCCTCTGGGCATGGTTTCCCATTCATTATTTGTCTTTCAACAGTTTTATAATGAACCAAAAGTATTTTTACACTTGTCATAATAACATAAAAGATGTCTTACATTGTGTTTTGGGCCATAGCTAAGGCAAAGCATGTCTCACTCCCAGTCAGTGATGCTAATGCTTGCTAATGCGTATCAGACAGAAGGCATTGTAACTGACAATGGCACTGTGTAGATGTCTTCTGGACTACTCGACTTCTGGAAAAAATGACACCTACTCACCGCATCAAAAAATAACACTCTAGGTTAACTGACATATCCAGCTGCTTGTTGTAAAAAACAATATGTAATGCTATATTTAGTTAACAACAAACGGCTAGTCAACGGTCAGTCAACTCTCTGTTGCCTGTCATAGCTGCACCAGCTGCATCTCATCAAGCAATAACATTTGCTAATTAATATTATTGTTTGCTAACAACATTAACTGTTAGTCTCTGTGCTTCCTTTTTTTTTTATATATTTAAAGAAATAATTAATTTTAAAATGTATATTTTCTTACAAGGGAGCATGTACTGAAAGCCCCAAAGAGGGTCCAAGGTCCACCCACCACAGTCTCACAAAGTCCTGTGGGAAACACTGGCTGGGGTAAACACAAGTTGTTAATGCATATTTTTGTGCATTTGCTTACTTTATATTAAAAAAATCTGGACTGAGCAGATTATCAACAGTGTCCATGTCATTTCTACCATCAGTCTTGGCTATGGATATTATTCACGATTCAGCCTTGAAAGTAAAGGCAAAGTATGTAATATTTACCTGCAGAGACCCTGTCCTCTGCCTGCATTTTCTATTTTCCTCCCTATTTTGCGAAGTGACTCCGGTTTCCTCTTTCGGCTTTATGTTGCCTCTAAAACATAGAGTCCCATAGAGTTTTGCAAAGGTATGAGTGTGTTTATTTGTATTTTTATAATGTAACTGCTGACTGACTCATGCTCGACCACCGCTGCTCTCTCCCTCGTTCTCTGAGTGGAGAGGAGGTTGGAACAGTCCTGTTCACAAACACAAATGAGAAATGTTACATACTTTGCCTTTAAGTAATGTTAAGTTGATCATCATCAGCTGTTTGTGTTATATTTGAGTGGCTACACAGTCTGTGGCTAGTAACATCCCATCATACCCATGGAGGTGCATAGTGACATTTAAACCCTGACACTCTCATTCTTCCTACTGCCAGCCCTCTCTCATTCTAACCACCTCTATCCTTTCCACCAACTTGAATGATTTTTTTTTAATATCTTGTCAGTCATTTAATGTGTTATGCGAAGCACTTTGCCTGTTGTTCAAAGGTACTATGTAAACACTTGCCTTACTGCAACAACACTCGGGGCAAGGTTGCACATCCTTCTTAATCCACTTTTCAAATCCTGCTTGTTTTCCTGTTGCATGCCTCGTGATAAGACCGTCATTAGTACATGAAGAGACAACAGGAGGCATTGTTTGCGGTGAACTGAGGCAGTAGGAAGATTGATTAAAAACACTGTGCTGTGCGTTTCCTTTCAGCATACAGATGCCTGCAGGTTACCTGGCTACCATTTACAACCTTCACTTAGGACATGTTTCCACTACAGGAACTTTCCCCAGGAAGACGGAGCCTCTGGAGAAAGAGAGTTGCCAGGTACAGCTGATAGTTTCCAGCTCAGAAAGTGTTCAAAAACTGCCAAAGCGCACACAAAATCAACCCAAATTCTTTTATTTTATCAATATTTATTCCATTTTTAACTGCCATGAGTACTTATTGCATGTTTAAAAGCACAGCACAACAGCAGCTGAATCATCATAAATAAAAGTAACAAACAACAGCAGCAGCAGCAGCCAACCCCCACAGAGAGTGGTGCCAATATATTGTACACACAACTCCATTTCCACACAATCAAATTCAAAACTGCCCAACTGGGAGTGAAACCTGCCAATCTGGCAACCATGAACTCAATGCTTTGACACCGCAGGGACCCAGGTCTGCATTTAGTTTTAGTGGCTTTATTTTATCCTCCAAACAATCCCTGCTCAGGGGGTACTTTACTCACTTTCGGATAGATGGCTGGGGTCGAAGTTGTAGTGCTGAACATTCTCTGATCACAGCATTAACTTTGAAAAGCTGAGGAGACTATTACTAATCTTTATTGACATTGTTCATATACTCATAGATTTTGGCAGGATATTAATCTTCACATAAATGAGAAATTGGAAAATCCTTTCAAGAT
>JAPQRN010000530.1:0-16835 GCA_037367275.1 Coranthus polyacanthus | reverse complement strand
GGAAGAGCTGGAGGAGGTGTCTGGGGTGAGGGAAGTCTGGGCTTCCCTGCTTAGACTGCTGCCCCCGCGACCTGGCCCCGGATAAGCGGGAGATAATGGATGGATAATTTGAACTAAAATGTAGTGGAGTAAAAAGTACAGTATTTTTGTAATGATGTAATGACGTAGATTATTGTGTCATATTTGACAATTTGCGTCAGAAAAGTACAATTCTCTATAACATTAGCCATTAGCGTTAGCCATTAACCATAGTGCCTAACAACATAACAACCAACCACGTCAGACCATCCCTTCAGCTAATCCATGGATTGGCTGTGTAATATAACGAGATATTAGGTCATTCAAGATGGAAGACTTGTTCTATCTTTCTGAGGACCAGGTAACGTTTCATCAAATTGTCAGTTCTCTAAAAGGCAGTTAAAGCTGCAGGAGCCGATATCAGAAGGAAAAACCGCTTGAATTTTTAAAATACACACCTGCAGTTCTTTCCTCTCAATCCACCTCAAAAGACTAAATATGATGATAGATGACCTGATGACATTTCATACCATTATGCAAAGTGAAAATACTTTTCCAAAACTTCCCGCCTCAGGGTAGATTTTCTACAGCCTGAAAACAGAGTCTAGAGAAGGGAGCAGAATTCTTGTTTCCTCTCAGACCACTTGAATTGCAATATGTTGAAAGGTAGTATGATTTTTTGCCCAGTGACATCAAAAAACAATCAAGCACTCCTACATTGAAGCATAAAGTACTAGTTTTGTTGCTGAAGTTTGAAGTTTGAAGTTTTATATAAAGGTAGGTAAAATGTGAAGGTTAGCTTTTGGTCTGTGAGGCCCTTCAGTGACATAAGACACTCCCACACAAGTACAGAAGAAAAGACTTGTGGCGCATGTGAGTCAAAAAGGAACTGATCTGTTTCAGAAGCACCAGTTAGTACTGAAAAGAGGAATTAGCCAAAAACTCAAAAGTGGCATTGTTCAGAGAACGGTTTTCTGTCACCTTTTCTGTCACCTGCTGACATCAGCCTACATTATCTGCCTCCTCATCCTCATTGCTTCTCTTTTTCCACTCACCCTTGTTGTATTTTCTCAATCATTTTCTCTACCTTCCTCCATTACATGTTTCACTGTTTTTCTTCCCTCTCTCTCCATTTGTTTATAGTCCCATAATTACCTCTGCAAAGGAATGTTTTATGATCAGTGAATCCAATAAAGTAGATAACATGAATGTTGGAATATTAGTTTTGGGTGTAAATCACAATATGTGGGGAAATGAGCTGCTTGGCAGAGGTCTGCACTCTCCGAGTGCTTTTCTAGTTGTAATCATATAACATTGTGTATCCATCAATCAACACTATAATCAGAGGTGGCAAAAGTACACACATTCTATCCTCCTAACTGGGTTTAAATTTGTCTTGATGTTGGGAATACACAAAATGATGCAAAATAAAAATAATGTATAAAATGTATTAAAACAAGTAACAAGCCTGTTTTGAAAATACATATATTTGTGTTAAAATGTAGGGATTAAAAGTAAAAAGTTCTAAAATAAATACTCAAGTTCAGATACATGAAAACTCTACTGTAGTATAGTAATGAAATATTTGTACTTAGTTATTTCCCACCTCTGGATATAATATGACTATTGTAAACTTGTATGTACCAAGTAACTTGCTGAGAAGCAACAAACTTCCTCCTCTCCCTTTTATAACATAATCTTTATATCTGATTTTTGACATGTGGTGGTGTCACACAGATAGACAAATACATTTGCGCACTTCACACAAACAGTGCATCTGCTGAGTTTTTTTAGAGACCATACTGTGGTCCCAAACTCTACTCAAAGACTTTCTGCCAGGTTTGCAGCACAATACCACATCTGCTAATAACTTGATCAAGACATCAAAATCATGGCTGTAGTCATACCACAACCAGCTTCAACTGTGAGCCTGTCATTTTTCATAATGCAGATACACAATACTCTCAGAAAATGGTCAGTGTTTGCTAGTGGCAAGTCAGCACTTTCTACAGTGATTGTTTTTCTGCAAATACTTCCTCCAAAGTTTGTGTTCAATGAATTCCATGAACCCCATGAATCAACCTGTGTTAGCAGGGATGACGAGGCAATGTGGGTCAATAGAGACTTGTGAATAATCAGTGTTCATTGTAAAATATATAACCATTGGTTATATATTAACTAATATATTAACGAGAGCCACAAGTTCAATCAGATGCGTTCACTATCTTTGCATCATTATCTGCCCATGCAGTTCTCTCAGTTACTAACAGTTATCGCCAAAAATTTGTCTTGTGAGGTCACAATGGCCTTGACCTTTGGCCACCAAAACCTTCTGGAAAAAATAATCCCTCAAGGCATTCCTGAGACATTGAATTCATTAAATCTATTCAGTAGTACAGTGGAACTACCTATACAGTTTATTTATTTCCTCTCAACTCAATAACTACATTGTTCACATGATTTACATAAATGGCACAAACAGCTAATACATTAATGCGATGCATGGAAACCATGAGCTAGACATCTTTTAATCATCAAAATATTATTAAACATTATTTACTTATTCAAAATGACTGAAATCAGTGACTTTAAAATGAGTCAAATATATCCACTCTCATTATTAAAGTCTCAATACTTAGATTTTTTCTCTGAAATTTGTTAAAATGTAATCAATAAATTCTATAAATATGTGTAATTCAACTTAGTATTGAATTAAACATATTTATATATGTTTATATAAATATATTACATTTTTATTTAAACACTGTATTCAAATGCAACATTCAACATACCTTTAATGTTGCATTTATTTACTATTATTTCAACCTAGTCTCACTTTCAACAGCATGTTGACTCTGATCTTTGGGAATTTTTGATAGTGTTCACCTCTGAGTTCTGATAGACTGCATTTTTATGTAGCTTCAGGTTATGTCTGCTCAAACTTCCCTTTCGTATTTTAAATCACAGTTGACACATTCACACCAAGATCGCTCAGCACACACAACACCCACACATCTACCTGGGTGTTCCCTGTAAATGTTTAATTTTCTGCCTCTTGCTGCTAACTATTACTTCCGCTTTCCCCCATTGTGAAAACTAGCCTTTTGCCCCACCTTCAAGGATGAGATGTATGTAAAGCTCAATTTTTGTGAAATGACAAAAAACACATTGTCCAAGCTCTTTCTGAAGGAACATATTTTAGATTACAATACAAGGTTTTCAATTAAGGAGTCGAATAATTGCCTGTTTCTTTTCTTTTTCAACATTTCTAGGTTTTTAAACCAAGGAGCCTGAACTCTGAATTTGTTGCATTCTGCATTTCCCTGCATGTTCCAGCCTGCACTGCTCCTCCAGCACTGTCATTCTGAACCAGTGCTGTAAAACATACACCCTAAAGACTTACAAGTAACACTGAACCGACAGAATGTGGTGTTGTTTCTAAAGTTTTAACAGTCCAGTATCCACAAGATTCTGAGTGACACCATATAACAAAGTCACATCACTCCGGAAGTGCATAAAACAGTTACTCTGATACCTCACTCCACATGAAAATGGGTGACATATTTGTCAAATAACTTAACTTTTGATACCAGGATCAAATATCACAGTCAAGCGTAAGTAGAATTATACTTAAAGATCCAGTATTAGAGAGCACCTAAATATAAAGTAAAGTAATATAAAGTAAAATAATGGCATACCCATCTCCTACGACCACACATTTGATAGCCTGCATCCTGTTCCGCTCAGCTTTGACTGTGCTCTTCACTCTGACAGAAACAGACTCAGAGAGGAAGGTTCAGAGACGCAACGAAGATCAGCATGCATCTACAGGAAACTGTTGCACACCTCTCTCACTCCCCTCCCTTTGCTTCCTCTTTTTCTTTCTTAGTCTCTCTTCCTTCATTTTTGCACACATATTTCTTTCATGTTGTGTGGTGTCATTTTTGTTTTTGTTGCCACAACAGCGGAGGCAAACAGTGTAGGAATGAAGTGAATAATGAGGACAATGCTTTTGATGCTTTTGCGCCAAACTGTGAAATGAACATTAGATGTTTTGAAATATAAAATGATTTGCAGTAGCAATAGCACTTGGCTTTATTTAAACTTCCTCTTTTGTTTGCATGCATTTGCATTCATGCATGCAAACACAGTCACAGAGGAATATAATTAGCCTAAATGTCACTTTGTCTAAGTAGTTTAGTTTTGGTTTGTAAATATAATAATGGAAATCAATTGAATGTAAATATGTTAACACAAACATCTGTACATATGCACAGTATGTACACATTATTCTGTGCTTCTTACATTAACAAAATATTATCATTATTACCACTAGATGGTACTATAGCAATGGTTTTGTCCTGTTTTGTCATTACTCGTCTGTCAACACTCAAAGCAGCTTTTGGTTGTGTTGACAGATCTGTTAACTTTGAATATAATTTATATCCTTTAGTCATTCTTCTTATCATTATTATAACTATCACCTGATGCATTTGTCACAATACTTGTATATAAAATTTCCATATTGGCATGGTGCTGTCTATGGATTTCAAAGTAAATTAAAATGACTTTACAATAGATGTTAAGGTATTATTATTATTACAGATTTTTTTTTTCTAACGGGTCTTTATGATTATTTAAATGATATAGTGCCTAAAAAGTTACTAATTGTAACCTTTGAACGTTTATTTTACCAACCACATTTCCTGCATGGACATTTTCTAAAATGCAATAAAAACTAACTTGTTTGACCCTTTATTTAACTGACAAAAGTACAAAGAAGATCTTTTCTTTGTACTTTTGGCGTTTCACTGATTAAATTAATTGTATTTTGTAAAGATAAACAAATTTAGATTTTGACGCTTGCAACACAAATCAAGTTGAGACAGAGACATTGTTGGAGCTATTTGTTGTCTTGGTTATATCTATTAATTACAAACTACTGGCTTCAAAACAACATTTCAGAAACCAATGGATGATGTCACGGTTCCTCTGTCCACTAATATATACAGTCTATGGTTACGATGCTGCAGGAGGTTTAGATGGAGAGGGAGGAGGGATGACTCCCTTTTGTGACGTAATTTGACATGTTTATGCTTTATAAATTAAGAAAATACTCTCACATATGTACGTATATAGTACATGTTTCCATATAAATCCTAATCAAAGAAAAAAAAAATAACCTTGAAGTTGCACTTTAAATTCTGCTGCATAGCCTTAGTCTGCCAGGGGACAATGATGCATCAAGGATCTCTCCTCCTCTATTTCTTTCTGTCTCTCTGTCTCTCTCTCTATGTATTATATATGTCTCCATTACATGTTACTAACTTTGTGTCTTCCCTTTCCCATGTTTTTTCCTCTCTGCCCTCTCTCTTCCTGCTCCTTTCTACAGGTATCTCTGGATCTGGAGCTGTATGTTCCTGATGTGTGGTTCTGGACTCTGTGTTGTTTGTTGTTCTTTCTCTATCGTCCTGTCTGTGTGAATGTTGTGTTTTGTTCATTTTCACTGTTTACCGTTGTCTGTACACACAACACCTATTACACTGTCTGTCCATCCTGGAAGAGGGATCCCTCCTCTGTGGCTCTTCCTGAGGTTTCTACCATTTTTCCCAGATGGGTTTTTTGGGCAGTTTTTCCTCACTCAAACTGAGGGTCTGAGGAGGGAGGGATTATATCTCTCTGCTGGCCTGGGAACGCCTTGGTGCCCCCCTGGAGGAGGTGGCCGGGGAGAGGGAGTCTGGGCTTCTCTGCTTAGGTTGCTGCCCCCGCGATGGAAGAAGATGGATAGATGGAACATACGACCTGACCTGTTGACTGAAGAGCTGATAGGTATTTGGACAAAAACCTGGAGCTGGGGGACAGTTTTTACCTCCTGAACTGAACCAAACTGAACTGCTGGTCTGGATCATATGACATTGTTTCTGCAACTCTTCATGGATGTTATTCCTGATTATTTCTTGTGTTAAAGCAGTGAATGTTGCATTCACCGATTCATTGGTTGGGTACATTGGTCCACACATGCAGATACACACAATTATTTGCTAAATCTGGTTCCATTGCACTTACTTGCCTTTACCTTTTATTTATTCAACAAAAAGAATCTCACAATGTCTGCCTCGGCAGCCATGCCTTTAATTATGTAACTTTAAGCCTTAATGCAATTTAAACAGGTGAGTGATATAAAAATGCACTCCCTGTACATGAATGGGGAAATAAGCTCTTAAGACCATTTTTTGTACCAGACTGTAAAGTTTGGCATTTTAATGTAGGGTCCTATAGGGACTTATTTACTTTTAGACTTAGCCTCAAGTGACTATTCAAGGAACTGCAGTTTGGCACTTCACATTGTCTTCATCTTTCAGCCTTGGAGGTTGCTACTTAATGTGGACCCCCTCAGTTAACCACTTATCACTTCTTGTCTGCATAAAGTGTCTGAACTGTTAAATGATTTAGCTCTCCAATAGAAGAAAATACATTTTATTCCAAATAAAAATATGTAATTTGCAATTACATGAGAAAAAACTTGAAAAGCAGTAAAGCTGTTGTATATGCAGACTTATAACCATGTTTGAATGATGTTCTCAAAAGGTTATGAGATTCCTAGTTTTCAAAATTCACTCACAGTGTTTTGCAACCAAATCTTCCTGTCCAACCAAATTTCAAAATGGTCTGTTTCACCTCAATTCAGGGTTTAAGCAACACAATAAAGGAGGATGTACTAGGGTTACAAAAAATCTGACGTCTTCAGAAACCTCATCTTTAAGCCACAGAAGCAAATTATAAAGCTTTTAAGTATTTTAGGATGAGGATACATTATGTTATAGCCTTGGTCTATAGTTTTAAAATTGTTAGTTAAATACAAAAGTACAGAATTTTACTGAAATTTCACATCTTAGATTTTAAAAAGGATATTCTAATCAACCAATTCTCAACCACTCCATCTAGCGCCATCAAGTGAAGCACAAAGTCAGTGGTACTGGATATTTGATAGCCATCAGCTCCAGAAAGAAAAGAAAAAGAAAGCAAAATAAAAACGTAAACAAGTAATCATCAAGTTAGTCTCCAGTCTACAGTATGCTTCAGTGTTTGGAGAGAAGCTGGACTCACTTGGGACTGTGGTGGAGCCAATCTGACCAAACATAGAGGCAGCTGCAGTGGACGACTCACCTCACAACGATGCAGGACTGAATGTTACAGAAGATCCTTCATCCCCACTGTATCAGACTGTACAACACCTTAGTCAGGGGAAGATAGACTGGAGACTAAACTGAATATAGACTGGATATTCTGTAAATAATTCTCTACCTGTTTGATTTTTATTTTGTTTTCTTTTCTTTTCTTGAGCTAATGGATACTGAATTTCCACCTGCAGATTAATAAAGTTTATCTGTATCTGTAGATACTTTTTCATACATAAAAATAAAAACCCAAATAATGAAAAACTCATAGCAAATGGAGATAGCATTTATAATGTTGTTAGCAAAGTACAACGAGAAGAGTCCATAATTAGTCAAGGATAATGCTTATAAGAGTTGAAACATGCTGCATTAGTTAACTTTACCAATACTTCTATTTTGAAGGAGGTTCCTCTTGTTCTTTTTGCTTCTCTGTTGCTGTCATTTGACGCTGTGAGGGATGGGGAAGAGGTGGGGTTAAAAGAGAACACTGACTTCATTCAAGTGTCATTGCACTTTGTGCTGAGGTAGTCTTCATATCTTGATCGTTCTACTTAATGTAGTTAATACAGTTTTGGTAGTGTCTTATATATATATATACATACATATATGTATATTATTTTTTTTCTTGGATATCAATGACTGATTGCCAAATGGGTAAGACCTGTTTTGCTCTCCTCTCTTTTTACTCCCAAGTCTCGAATTGTTCTAGACAGTGATGACAAAATAGAAAATAAACATTATAAATAAACAAAAAATCTCATTCAAAATAATGAAAAAAAGTTGTTTTCCGAAGTGACAGAACCAGCTGCTTTTTAAATGCTTTAGGTTGTTGATGCACCAGCCCTTGGTGTAAACCCTCTGTATTCTGTTCTCTCCATCTGTACTCTGGATGTGTAGAGTTTTAATATTTACATTAAAATCCAACATATGTAAAGAGTTTGATGATTTTTGACTGTCGGGTATTGCGAAGGGGTGTAAAGAAAGGGTGGGGAAGTGGAAGTTCTGTGGTCAGATCATGATCACCAAACAGCACACACGTCTCTACAGGAAGTGTTGGCAGTTACATCCAGAGTTGGGGAGTAGAATACATGTATTTATAATATGTATTTATAATACTAACTATGCATAGCTAACTGTATTTTAGAGTTTGAGTTACAAGTTAAAAAGGTGGTAATCAGAATACAGTGGTATTCTTAAAAGCAGTACATTGATTAAAGAATTTGTTTAGTCTGCATTATTCACTGCAAAATTTAAAAGGTACTGCTAATTTCCCATAAGCCTCTCATTAAAAAAAGCGCAAAAGCATATCTGCAAAGGTAGGCTATGCACAGCTACCTATCCACACATGATACAGAGGATGTGTGGACAGATAGAGGATGGATGAAGCACAGGATTGTTGGTCAAGTTTTTGCTGGATTGAACAGTCATTCTAGGTTATTGTCATTTATGTTGTATCTTTTTCACCCATTTCATACTGTGTGAAAACACTGAAGGCGCAACAGCTTTTTCTGCTGCCATTTTGATTTGAAGAGAAGTAGTTGCAATGCAAAAAATATGCACTTCAGAAACTCTTCATGCTTTTACAGACAAAAGATCACACTACTTTGTGTTTCCATGTACTATACAGCATTCAGAGCAACTCCTGGGTTCAGTCCACATTAGGTAGCTGTATTGAAAACTAAAGTAAGTTTTGACTTTTTTCCAGAAAAAAAACTGATTTAAATCTAAAAATCCTGTTTTAACTGACAACAAGTTGTTTACCTTCTCACCTCTCTGCAGTGATGTAGTACTACTCTCAGGTGTCACCATGCTTAGATAGGTGAAACAGACATGACATTTTAAACCAAAAGGCAATGAAATACTGCTTTTTGATCTGGTGGTATGTATGTATATTTGATATTAATCTGATTACAGTGTGTCAAAAACTCTGCATCCAACTACATGTTACAGTCAGGTTGAGGGAAGTGTGGTTCATCAGTGCAATAACTATTGATACAACAATTGAGTCTGGGGTAAACAAAATCAATACTTAATAGGCAGGTTAAATTGAACATATTTAAAGAATTTATTGATTACATTTTAACCAATTTCAGTTGAAAAAAATCTAGAATATAACACTGAGTTGACTTCAATAATTAAACAGTAAGAAAATGAATGGACTTTTTTATATTTTAATTTATTTATATTTTTATACATATCAGTAAAAGAAACTCACTGACTAACACAACAAGTAGGTATATATAGGATTTATGACATTTCTCTATGTGTCACTAAGGATCAACTATTGATGGCCATGTTGCCTGTTTTTTGGCAACCTTCTGGCATTGTTTCAGAAGTAATCACAAAACCAAGTTAAAAACATTTTTGTTTGACTGTGCAAGTATTGTAATTATTTATTATTGCTGTGAAATTTAACGTGTTTATGTTATGATTCATTTTAAAATAATTAACGTATTAAAATAAATTAACAAAATTAACACTTTTGTTTACTTCCTGTGCCACCTGGTCTATGATTAGTGTTGAACAGCTGAAGGTTGGGCTAAGGTGTGGGTGTATTTATTTGTGTTTTGAACTGCAAACAACGTTAAACACTCAAGGTTTTATTTCTCTTATTCACTCCTGGACTGGTCTGTCACAGTGTGAATAGTAGATATACTATAGGAGATATAGGAGATACAAACTACTGGTCACAGTAGTTTCATCATTTGAACTCTCAGCTTACTTTTCTCTCAACTTTGCTGGACTGTTGCAGAAATTCATTTGACACTTGAACATTGTTGTTAATTATCATTTAAATTTGTGCATTTTAACAATTATTGCCTTAAAGCTTATCTCTAATTTGAATGACTTTGGTGGTTTTGAAATTGAAATTGCACTTTAATATGTAGGCCTGGGTTTTTTCTTATTTCTGTCGATGCAGATCAAATAAATGTGTCTGACAAGTTGATAGTCAATTGTGATGGTCTTGATGGATTCATTGTAAATCTGTCATTCACAGGAGAGAATTTGTGTTTAAAGTTAAAAAGATGCTATTAAGCAATAGGATTTAAATTTGAGATCAGAGATTGTTCTTAATAAGGCACTTAAATACTGTGCACAAATGTACAGAATTTAAATCAAACATTTTAATTCTTTGTTTAATCAAATGACAGAGCTCACTGTGACAGCAGCTCAGAGGAAATTTGCAATGGCTGATTACACGGTCATATTCTGCCAATATAACAATTGTAAGATTATTCATGAAGAACTAATGCTTCAGTTGTGCTTATAATGAATTACTGAGAATCTGTTTTTGTTCTGCAGTTTCCTCAGATTTCACAGCAGATGAAAAGCTGGAGATTGAGAGCATCAAGATGTACAAAAAAGACCTTCTGGATGACATCCAAGTACATTCATACATGTGTACACAAAAATACATGTTCACATTTGTCTTGACAGTACTAATTGCATGATATATACTTTGCATGAATCTGTGATAAATGTGTTATTTAACAAATCCTGCTTCAAGTTTAGTAAATTTGCAGTGGCATAAGTGACTTGTCCTATCAAACCAACAAATATTAAAAAGGTTTCTTTCATTCTGTCCTGTCCAGAAGCTAAAGAAGGAGATAGATAACATCATGGCAGAAATACACAGCTTTGAGTCTGCAGAGGAGAAGTGAGTTTCTGGACATCCCTGTGTAAACCAGTGTTTCTCTTTAATACAACTCCTTTTTGAAACTACTGAAACCACTTTACTTTGCAATGTTTTCAATGCATTTATAGCATTTCAGTTTTACAGTGGTTTTCCAACAATTTTCACTCACTTCCACGTTAGGTTAAGCTCCTGCTTACATTTTAATTTGTGGGTTTTCTGAGCAAGGTTTTCCTTTGTCTTTCTTCAATTCTGAGATGTTCCTGGGGGTTTTGTCTTAAAGTGGCTACAATCACCATATTTTTAACTACCATTGTTGTATGGGTGCTGGCAGTTAAAGAACAAAGAGAATTATCAGTTCCTCTTAAAACTTCCATATTCACATGACAGCCATTTTCCTATGACACTTCACTCTCAGGGTGGGGAACTCAAATGCTGTTGTCAAAAGGATAGTGTCTTACTTCTGTGTTTCTGGTTGTAAGTGGTGTAAACATAGGAAATCTTCCAAATTGTTTTAATTTTCACAAAATGATCAGCAACTGACAAGACAATGGAAAGTGAAAATCCAAAGCGACACTGAACTAAATGATGTATAACCCATTAACTACCGTTACACAGCAGCATTCAGTCATTTTCATTACCTTTTGATAATGGTACATGATATGACATGAAATGTGAAATTAATTTAATAATTAACTTTTTGTCCATTCCTTGCTCAGATTTGCTTCAAGAATTTTCCTAAATCACTCCTACTCCCCGCTAGAAGTTTTTAGCTTAAGTTAGGAGCTCACTGAGAGGATTCTCAGAATTTTTATGAATACAGGCCCTGGTCTATTGTTTTTGTTTTTCTGGCCCACAGTTTCACTCTGCCCACTCACATAGATTAGTTTAGTTTATTTATTTGCACATTACATACAACAAGACAATAAAAATTTAAAAAGTTAGCACAGGAGAGCAGGAGAGGTTAGAAGCCAAAAATGCCCAACCCAAATTCCTCCCATAATAAAAGAGATGAAAAACTCTGTCTTACAAGTACCTGACAAAGCCCTTGAACTGAACAGTTCTGGGGACTTACTGATAGGAACTACACACTGGGCTGCACCCCCGAGAACTAGAGACCTTCAATGGCTTTTTTCTGTTAAATTCGCACCACCAGTAGCAACCATGATGTGACGTAATGTGGAGGACAGTTGACATAGCAATGTCTCACACACACAGAATATGATGCATTACTGTAGATTGAGCAACCTTAAACATGTAGCCTACAGCAGTAAAATGTAAAATGCACATGAATGCAGCAGTAAAATTAATACAGAAACATCATATCTAAGAGTAAAACATGAACAGAGACCGTTTTACTGCACAGTGACTAGCGTTACTTTCACTTTCATAAGATAAGCAGGCTGCATCTGGCTCATTAAACTTGACACCACGCAGGCATACTTACTTCTCCCATCATTGCTGCAGTAAGTGCTTTCTTTATATGTTACAAAGTACCCAAGAAGCCATACCTTTCTGCAGAGCCTTCTCCTGGTGGACTGCTGAATCCTTTGTGCCTGTATCACTAGCCTATGCCAGTCTGTGGACAAGGATAGTGTCCAGTATGTCATAGTACTTGGTTGTTTTTTGATCCAATCCACTTTTTGTAATCTTGTTTCAGCTTTTTTTCTGAGTTGCTTTGTGCTGTGGTGGATGCCTAAGCTCATGAAGGAATGGCAGATATTAATGTTTTGTTTAGACACATCTAAATCCCGTTGTATATCCTCATTCGTATTTCAGCTCAATAAAGTCGGTCCATTTCTCCATGTTTTGATTCATTTTAAGGCTAGTCTTCAGCTTTAAGGCTGTTCACACCACAGAAAGAAGCAGTTCTAAGAACTATGGAAAGGTTCCTCCGGTGCAAAAGTATATAATGACTAGCCTGTAATCACATTTTACAGTTCATACTTTTTGTTGATAGAGCCCAAACTTGAGCTAAAATATAAAGCAAAAACTGAATTTATAGCAGTGAGAAATACTTCTATTAACATAATTTTCTGTCATTCATGCCATTTTTATTTGTGCCATGCTACAGCACATTCTGAGCATTTGTTTGATCTAATTTAAATATACAAATCTTTTTTAAAGTGTTTATAGCCATTTTAATTTTTAAAAAGTTGTATTCTGTTTTAATTTCTTCTGCTTTAAATGCAGCAAAACTGTAGAAAAGACCAAGCAGTTTTCTAATGGGAAGAAGAAATTCAACATGGACCCCAAAAAGGTGAGCTCAGTGTATACATTTTTATGTTATCTCTATATATCTCAGTATGCATATGTGTGACTTTGTAACACATCAAATTGCTCTTGTTCTGTGTGTAACTGTGTGGACTTCCTCTTCCTCAGCCACACTGGAGCCTCTGTCAGCCTGTAAACTGGTAATGACACAGGTTCATAGCAGAGTTTCTGTGGTTTTATGTGTTGGTCAAGTGTGCTCCTTCTGAACACATACAGTATGTCTGCAACAGCAAACACAAGTATAAAAGTAATGCTAACAAAATGAAAGCATTATGTTTTTGCTTTGAACTGTAGTTACAATTAAAAGGTCTATTTTCAGTTGATGCTGTGTTTCTTGTAACGGCAGCAGAATGCATTAAAATATAAGGTTTATTTTACTTTAGCTGCCTTGAAGATATATTTGAGAGTGTTTTGGTAGTTGTCTATACCTATTTCCTTTTTGAATTAAGGGTTGGTTGATGCAGAGTCACAACTAAATAAACATAAGCTTCAGCTATCATGGCATTAATGCAAAAAGCTGTCTCCAGTATTGCTACAAACTCTTGTGATTCTTTTATATGTTTTCCCCCATAACTAATATATTTATATTCATCATTTTCCTCTCCAACTGCTGTGATGGATAAGAAAGAGGAAGAGAAATTAGATTTAAGGAATTGGGCTACAGAAGTTGCAAACTTGCTGTTTTACAAACCGGAGATAAGATCACTGAGACTAAACACACTGAGCAGCAGCACTGTGTGTGTGTGTGTGTGTGTGTGTGTGTGTTGTGTATGTGGCCCTGTTCAGACCTTGCCTTAACATGCGTCCTGAGATATCCAATCACATGTGGACAGCTGTAAGTGCTTCTACTCACACCTAGTGATAGAAATCATCACCAGAGATGTCTTCAGTCTGACTAGATCTCAAATTTCTGCTTGCATTACAAAAGCACAGCTATTGACCTTATTTGTTGCCTCAAGTAGATTATACAGCTTCAGTTCCTGTCAGAAAATGTACAAGGTTTGGCAGAATCTGACTCAAGGACCGGTGGACTGAACACCTCTGATCAGAGGCGGTAACAGATTTTTTTGGTACAATTTTCATGGTGTAGTTGTACTAATGTTCAACTCTACCTCACCAAGATGGGATGGTTCAAACAGGAAATGGTGAGTTAGCCATTTTCACCTATACAATGCTTTTTTTTTTTTTACATATTTGTTGATTTTTATATGTATTATCATGAGTACTGATTGGGTTCCCCACAAGTGAGACATGATTTCATTTACAGTTCAAAAACATGTTTTAGTGTTTAGTATGACTTTGACTGTGGACAGCTCAGTGAAAGGATGCCCTGACAACTGGATGAGGAGAAACTAGTTTTTAACTTTGTTCATCAAATATGTATTCTCCCTAATAGCCCTAAAAAGCATCTACACAGGTAATTATGATGAATTTAGTGATAACAAGCAGCATTTTAAAAGAGGTCTAACCTGCAGCCCATTACATAGTGGAGACTGATTTGAAAAATTTCACAGCTGTAGATGTAACTCACTAACTTTTCTTAATAACCTAAAAACATTTAAAAATTTCACATTGAACCAAAAGGCTTCATGTTCATGTAGCTTAAATAAATTCCAGTTGATGAAATTCAAAATCAATTGTCAATAAATCATGGCTGCACTTGTTAGCTGTTCTTAACCAGTTAACAAGGTTTTATCAAAAAGAAACTACTTTAGCTACAAACAAGCAAACAACACTAATAACACCTCTACAAGTTTAATTTAATACATTCAACAATATAATCCAGCTATTTCGATACTTTGTTGTTCTAGACCATCATCTGAAGTGTTATTGTAAAATTTCAGTCACTGCAAGTGTGTGTCTTATTTTCTCAGTAAAACTGTCATTTGTAGAATCTTACAAGCACCACAGGAAGTCAACATTTACACAATAAAAGCTGTGTTAAGCAATGAATAGTTTCTAGCCACTGAAATGCTAGAGGGCTTTTATTTTGTAATAGTAAAGGAAGTCTTGCACTTTTAGAAAATAGACAGCAACCTCCAGGGCTGAAAAGTGAAGCCAATACGAAAGTGTCAAAAACAGCAGTAAATTCAATGTCCACTTGTGGGGTGGCTCCAAAAGGGAGTCAGTCCCCATAGACCCCCATGTTAAAATGTCCAACTTTACAGCTGAAATAAACATGTTTACAGCCTGGTACAAAAAACGGTTTTGGTCTCTATAGTTCATGGTCCCCTCCATGACAACTGTACAGGGGGTTAATTTTTATATAACTCTCCTATTTAGATTACATTAAGGCTTAAAGTTATGCATAATTAAGGGAGTGGCCTCTGTGATTGACAGGTGAGTGCTGTCTGTGTCTGTCGTGCTGTGTGGCTTTGATTAACAGCTAGTGTTAGCTCGGCTGCTTCGACAGACATTCTCTTATTGAATAAAACTTATTTTTCTCCCTGACAGGCAGTTGTGTTTAAGGAGTTATAGTACACTAACAATACCATCAGAAGATTCTGTCATGAAGTTTATAGTACTTAATTACAAAAACCAGTCTAAGTTAGGTGCATTAGCTGATGTTAGCATTATTTCCTATTGAATTATATGGTCTGCCAGCTAGCCTGCTAATCAGCTCAGGTAGCTGTAATTAGTGTAGTAGCTGTAATTACATTTCACGACTTTGACATTACTGTCCCCAAACACAACTAATTAAGTAGTAGTGTGGTGTGTTTCAGCCGTAGGTTTTATTCACCCTGCCTCAGCCCCATTCACGTTCCTCCTCTTAAGTCCATTTTTGGAGTAGCCGGGAGTAGGCAGTACCAATACTGCAATGGCCAGAGCCTCCACAATCGAGCTTCAAAACTGCTCTTCAAGGCAAGGCAAGTTTATTTATATAGCACATTTCATACACAAAGGCAACTTAATGTGCTATACATACACAGGGAATAAAAGCAAAATGCTTAAACCATTCTGCGATTTGTAAACTAGCAGCAGGGTTTTAACATCTATTCTGTAACTCACTGGAAGCCAGTGTAAAGATTTTAAAACTGTGTGATGTGTTCTGTTTTCTTAGTCCTGGTTAAAACTCTGGCAGCAGCATTCTGGATGAGCTGCTGCTGTTTAATGCTCTTTTTGGGGAGTCCGGTCAGAAGAACATTACAATAATCAAGTCTACTGGAGATAAAGGCGTGGATGAGCTTCTCCTGGTCTTTTTGGGACACAAAACTTTTAATTCTGTTGATGTTTTTAAGATGGTAAAATGCTGTCTTAGTGACAGCTTTGATATGGCTGTCAAAGGTCAGATCTGAGTCTATCAACACACCAAGGTTACAAACTTGGTCTGTAATAACATATCTTTTAGAGCCCGAGACTCAAGGTGTTTAATAACGCTGACCCTCTTCTCTTTGTTGTCAAAATTGTGGCTCATCCAGTTGTTTATTTGCTCCAGACACTGCCACAGTGAGTCTAATGGGCTGCCATCGTCTGGTGACAGAGATACATGCAGTTGTGTGTCATCTGCATAACTGTGATAATCAATGTTAAAATTTTGTAAAATTGACATTTCACTCTATTTCTACTAGGGTTTTTTTTTTTAAAACCAATCATATTAAATTGTGACATCATGTTTGAGTTATTTCTACGTTTTGGCGTTAATTCAATTCAATTCAATTCAATTCAATTCAATTTTATTTATATTGCCCAATATCACAAATCAAGATTTGCCTCAAAGGGCTTTACAGTCC
>JAPQRN010000529.1:0-16842 GCA_037367275.1 Coranthus polyacanthus | reverse complement strand
CCTTGTACGGACTGTAAAGCCCTTTGAGGCAAATTTTGATTTGTGATATTGGGCTATATAAATAAAATTGAATTGAAATTGAAGAGTGTTTATGTTGTTACTTGAGTCATAGCTAAACTAGAAAACCTAGCTAATCGGTATGTCGGTGTGCATGTGTGTGTTTACGATGTGTGCTTTTGTGTGACTGGGTATGTCCTCCTGCATTTTATGACTTTCCATGGTAGAGGCACTTCAGCCAAAACTGTGAGCTTAAGTTACTCTTTAAATATAAAGTGATAATCAAGAGCCAGAAGTTGTTAATGACTGCTTACTGACCTCTGACTGGATGACCTTGATGAGGAACAAGATGTGGTACACTGTTTTGGAAAGTAAAGACATCTGACGGCATCTGTCGAGGAAGGCCTTCTCTGAGGGCTCAAATCGCTTCAGCAGCTTACTCCAAAACAAAGTGAGCTCCCTGGTCAGAGAAAAGGAAATTCATTATCAAAAGTAATTTATTATTTATTAAAGGTCATACTGTCCACCATCCATTAAGTATCCATCTATAGTCGTTGATTTTGGCACTAATGACTAGTGGCTTGTGTTTTCTTACCAAGCACAGTAGGTGTCTCCGTGGAGAAGCTGGCGAGTCAGGAAGGCTGAGCATAAGCTGAAAGCTGCCCGCTCATCTCCATCTGACTCCAGGTTGCAGATCATATCTAGTGCATCACGGCAGTCCACCTTCGAAAGCTGTCGACATAACAGCCATATATTACTGACATTTCTCATAAAATAATGTATTCATGCTGACAAACGCTGCCTTTACACTACCATCTAGTGGATAAACTACAACATGACTACAGGAAAGAGTCTAACAAGTAATAAGCAAGACCTCATCAGGCTCGGTGGCTGCAGAAGAAAGGAAAAAGTGTTGTTCAGGGCACCTCAGGGTAGTGTAAGCAATTTCAAGACAGACAAATAAAGGGCCAGAGTTTGAATGTGATATGACAATCTCCGATGAACCTAAAAGCTTTTCGTAGTCATAGTCTGAAAGTGATTGAAGATTATATGCTGGAGTCAGCTGTGGGATTTGCTTCACTGGATCATTCATGTATAGTAGGTGTTTGCAGACCTCTTAAAACCCAGAAATGAGTTGGCATTTTGAACTTCTTTGAACATTTTTTCATCTCAAAGTCAGTGCATTTTTTTTAATGGTTTATGGTCAGATACCTGAAATACGGTCAGTGATTAACACAAACTTACGAGAGTTTCACATTTTGTTCAATTCCATACAATAAGGTAGGAAATATCCTTGTTGTGAATTTTGCTTTTACATGTCTTTAAAAAGGGCATTTGCTTACAGAAGTGTCAAAAATAAGCCTACAGAGGTTGTCGTGGATATTAAATACCACCACACCAGACATGAAAACTGATCGATTCACTAGTCACCTTTACATTCTCTTTAGTTTACAGTTTTTCTGTTACAAACTATTCTAGTCACAGCTCAATCAGGTCATGTTAAGAGGAAAGGTTTTTGTAAAAGCGGCAAGTTGTATGAAACCAAATTACAAGTTGGAAGCTTGGGCGTGGTGACGAAGTCATGTGACCACGAAGTAGTTCATATATAGCCTAATTGGGATGCGCAATATAAGATACATCAGATATATCATGTGAGAAATACATCCGTCATTGCATAATGTGCACTATCATTTATAACATGCTGCAAATCATAGCTTTTACATGAAATTGTGCCTGATAATAAACCGTCAGTGTGATATAAAATTACATATACTGTAATAGAATATTCTATATGGAGCTTAATTTTTGCAGTGATCCAAAAACCAATGGAAACCAATGGCTGTTTAAATAAAAAAAAAAAAAACAGAGTAATGATCTCCATTATAATTACAGCAGCATTTTTAATTAGTAGCCTTTTGGTTTGGAAAAACAAACACAAAGAAAAACACAGACAGACAGTGGCAAAGGCAGGACAGACCACCTTCTAAAGTGAACAATGGGGTTAATAAAGTTACCTCAACACACAAAGTTTGAACAGACAGAGAAAAGACATGCCAGGGTTTTCAGAGGAAACCCTAGTGTCAGAAAACAAAGTGAAAGCTAAAGAGCTTAAATGTGAACAAAGGAGGTAACGATTTGGTGAAACAGTCATATTGTGAATATTGTGGGTAATACTGCATTTGCGATTTGAGTCTAATGCACAGACGACTTATTTAGAAATGTCAAATCAAACACACAAGCATAAAAAATACACAAACATGTTGTGACTTTCATTTTGCCGGTTTTACACAGCCTCTCAGTGTCACTAAATCCAAAACATAACCTGACAACAGAGAATTTGTTTTTCCATTTCTGCAATTAGATCACCCTGAATCTGGACCTTTAAATTTCAGCTTTTTGCGATTCTATAATTGCATAAGTTGATGTTTTGATTACAATTTGGTTCATTGTGCAGCCCTATACGCAAGCTGTTACATTAACTAAGCAGCTAGTCTTACCTCTTCCATCAGCTGATCCTGTTCTGAGGTAGCACACAGGCAGACAAGGTACATCTGCTTGAAAAGTCCCTTTCCTTCGAAGGCAGTGCACTCAGAGCATGTCTTTGCGAGCAGTGCAGCCTTCCCCAGCAGGCTGTCCTTCATCAGCTGCTTCACTCTCATCTCCAGCAGGCCCTGCCCCTCCTGCACCACGAACTCCTCAACTGAAAGCCACAGGGACAAGTTGCTTAATGGTTTTTACATTTGAATCCAGCATACCAGAAACTACAAGCTAAAGCCAGGGATTCCTGACATGTAGCACCTTCCATATAGCAAACTAAAGTGTGAAAGAAGACTAGATGTTATGATCAATTATGACATTGCATGGCATTTCCAAAATGTAAACTGTGTGTTGTGGGGAGGAAAGATGCACATAAGATTCTTATCTCTTAAGACTTTGAGTGCTGGTTTGAAGGACACAGATTAAGGCTAGTCTTGGATTCAACTGACTTTTCTGTGAAGATTCTCCATTTAAAATTGTATTTAATCCAGGTCTAGGTTAGGCCTGTGTGTGAGAAACCATCCCTAATCATTTTACAGATTTAAAAAATATGTTGCTAATGACATTATGTTGACAATGACAAAAGGTGCAATGGGGGCACATCACAGCACCCCTTAAAAAAATGTTGAATTATATAACATAACTTGCCTGCCAAGACAAGTGTTACCTTCAGAATGCCAGTACTCAAAAGAAAAGCATTAATCTAGTGGAGCACTGAACATCCGCAGCACCAAGTTTTTTTCCATTATTGAACAAAACAACAAGCAAACACTAAGAATCCAAATTGAAATTTGAGTGCCTCCAAAATTTCCTGTCCCAACATTAAGTTTCTGAATTTTGTGCAAAAACTCACTTTGTTCTTTGTGTAGGTTTTCGTGGGACAGAAGGCCTTGTAAGACCCAGTTGGTCCAAATGCCTTCTTGCTGGCCCAGAGAAGACAGCATGGACAGCTGAGTGATTCCATTCTCCTGTAGCTTACTGTGAGAAAACTGCACACAACAGAAAAGCTACAGTTAGATACACAAGGCAGACACTATTTGAGAAAAATATTCAGTCTTTTGGTGGGGTTGAGTTAGTGTAGAACAAATAACAGCAGATAAGAAACAGAAGTAAGAATCAGGTTGAACCCTAGGCCAGTGAATGCTGGGAGTAAGACGGTTTTAAGTCTCTCCTTTCCATACTAAACCTTATTTAACTATTTATCAACACTGTTTTCATGTCAGTCACTTGCAATATGTACAAACAAAGACAGTGGTTTGTGTCATGGTGTGCAAAATTTTAGTTTCAGTTCAGGCCTCACAGTTTGTAACAACCTGGGGTTTTCCTGCATGGAGAGTTGCGAGGTGGCTGCCGCCAGCTCTTGACAAAACTCTGACTGGTGTCTTCATGGAAAATGGTATTTTCTAACAAGCATTGTAAGTCACTTTTAACTGTAATTGCAACATTATGCCAATGTGGTGGTACTTTATCGCTATCAGTGTAGCGCACTGGTAATGCTGCTCCTGAACAACCGAAGAGATAGAAAAGAGCTCTCTCTCTCAGTTTTTTAATCAAATAAAAATATTACTTTAGGTATAGAAAGGGGGCCTTTAAACTTTCTTGTTAGGTACCAAAACAATGTTTAACCACAATTACCTGTTTTTTTCTTCAAGATATTCAATCACAGAATTATTAGAACTCCTAAAATATTACAATAAATCATTGCTTGAGCCAGTTTAAGGCACAGCACACATGTTCAGGATGGTACCACCTCTGCCTCATTTTGAACCAGGAGAAACCACGACAATAGTTCAATGTGAGTCAAATTTGAGGATGTTGGGATACGTATGCATCATTCTTAATGTCTGATTCTTATGTCTTGCTTAAAACATAAATCTCCTGCCTTACCTGGATACATGACTTGAATTCTGTCCATAATCCATCTGGAACCTCATCCTTTAGTGACAGCAAGAGCTCCACAAAACTCCTGTATAAAGAATAGACAAGCATCAAAAACATGATGTTCATTCCTACCTAGAACTAGCGAAATGTGCACTGAAACTTCAGTAAATCTGACCTTAGTAAACAGAGTAAACAGGAGTGATGTTGGTATTAGACAGCAGTACAACTGACATAATTATCATGTGGAAAAACCCTCGAGCGTAAGTGAGCTTAATTAAATGATTGATGGTACTTACAGTGACAGCCTCTCTACCACAAGGGGAACATTTTCACACTGCAGGGAGAGGTACGGAGAGGCCTGGGCATAACTCAGCAAGGCAACAATGTACACTTCCACCAGAGGCAGAGGTTCTTCCTCTATCCTCCATCGGCCTGCATACTCCAGCAGTGTCTACACAAACACAAAGTCAATGAGCCGTGTGCATGAACATGGACATATTTCTATCCTACAAGTCTCTTACTTTTTTCTCCAAGGCAGTTTCAAGTGGGATCCACTGAACTCTGTCTGTGACACAAAGTACTGGTAAATCGCTCTTTTCAGCCTGATGGCCTGAAGCCAGTTGTTTATGAGGTGGACAGTCTTGAGATTTGATCATTAGAATACTTCTAATGGCATTCTGTTTCTAATTAAATCAAAGATTGTTCATTCCTGGCATGTGTAATGCACTTTCAGTCTCGATTAAGTGACAATCTTTAAAAATCCACCATCTGTCAACCTCTAGTAATATCAAAACCTGGCAGGCTTTCTTTGATTGCAGTTTACACATTAATAACCCATATTCTGGTAACTGTACCAGTGAGCTACAAGACTTACTCTCATATGAGAGTAAAGTTACTGTTAAGTTTCCCCCCCAATTCCAAGTACAATTCCAATGTAAAGTGTTTTAAGTCATTAATTACACCAACATGAGAAACCTATCCTAATGGTTTATTACACAACACTGTAACTGTGTCCAAATAAATATCTGAATGTGAACTGTGTGAACTGACTATATCACAACATAGATTTGGCCAACAAAAGCCATGTCCAGTGGTTGAATGAACATCTCATTAAAATGATTCATTCTGAGGGGAATGATACACGTACTCACTTTTCCTGAGTAGGTGTTCATGTTGACCTTGGTCAGAAAATGAGGTACAAGGCTTATGAGGCTGGATACTCAGAAGAGAAGCCCGTGGGGATGAGAACCGAGCCAAGTGCAAACACGGCTCTGCTTACAGAACCTGCTCTCTGCTTCTCACATGTCTAAACTTAAGCTTACACACTTATGATCTTCCACCAACGGCATCTCCCTCTGTGCTCTGGACCCCTTTAATCCACTGCTTCCATTTACTCAAAAACAAAATGTCACATTTATTCAAATTTTGGATTTTAGCAACATTGTTTTAATGTTGTTTATGTGTGTACATTTTACAACCACACTTGCAGTGGATTCAAAACAATGCTGCATGATGATAGAAAAACATGCCTGTTTTTGTAGGAGTCCTGCCCCCAGATGCTCTATATGAATGTGTGTGCACTCAGCTGAGAAGTTGCGTCTTGCAGAGTGCAAAGCATAGAAGAAGAGAGGACAGAAAGGTTGATTTGACTAAGATCTGTGTGTACTGAGGTGGACCCTTTAACTATCAATAGAAATGTTTGTGTACTGTTTCCAGCTGATACAAGTGTAGTGGCATAAAAATGTAGCTTGTTTCCTTTATAACGAGATATAGTTTGATCCATTTAGTTGACATTTGTCTTTACCAGGGTCAGAAAAAGAGTGCTATCATTGTTATATTAGCTTGTCCTTGTGTCGGTTTATTCAGTCAGTACATCCGTTGGAGTATTACTACTTCAAAATAAGACTGCATGCTCTAACAACTAGAGATTAAACAATAAATGCTTGTTAATTTCAGTAAATATGTAAATAATTTACTGCTTAATGATTTTTATATTCCCCATTTCATTTCACTCAATGCTTAATTAACAACTCAAACTCAGTTAATTTAGCAAACAATAGAGGAAAAAAGTAGTAAGGAGCAGTGTACAGTTTGCAGTATGGTAGTAAATGTTCATTCATACTGCATTATTTATACTATATTTTTTTCAAAAAACCCACAAGCAAATTTAAAAATTATTTATTAAGGGATTAAAATGTCTCTGTATTATGAGATTAAAAGCAGCCTTGTATATTTTCATTGAATAAGAGTGCATTTATGTCTCAGGTAATATACAATACATTTAAGGTGTCTAAGAATACATTCAAAATAATGATACTTAATTACAAATGTTCTGATATGTAGTTAATTAGTATCAGTTAATATTAATAGCTACATTTATGGACAGTGTTAAGGCTCCAACAGACCGTGACATTTCAGCAGTCTTATCAGTTTATCAGCAGCCACACTTTGCAACATGGATCTAATAACTTGGGTACAACATGTATGCATACTGCACTATGATAAAATCTACTGAATCCTAGGCTATGAGATGGTTATCCGAAATTTCTGACCATGCCAGAATTTTGTCCTGGACTGCGACAACAGCTGTCTTTGAACCTTCCTCACTGTGTGACGTAGAGCGTACGTTTTTTTTATCCAGGACTAAAGATATTGCCATGTTTCCTCATCTGGGACAGCCCAAAATTGCAGTGTATACCTGGATTTACGCTTAAGTTTATGGTAAGTAAATGTGAAACCTTTCTCGATTTGTTTTTCAGTGGGGCAGCCTGCATCATAAGTGTTTGCAGCAGTGATTACTTATCTGTGTACTTGTCCACTGTACACAGATAATAATGATGATGAAATAAAACCTTGAGGCAGAGAATTCAAATTGATATACTGTACATTCATCCAGTAAAAGATTCAGCTGTAGTGCATATCTGTTGTTACTAGTGGTGAACAATAAATCACATTTTCATCGTCCTTGTGATATGAACATGCATGATAAACACATTAGAATGACTGAACTGCACAAAACACAAAAA
The DNA here is from genome assembly GCA_037367275.1 of Coranthus polyacanthus. NCBI lineage: Eukaryota > Metazoa > Chordata > Actinopteri > Kurtiformes > Apogonidae > Coranthus > Coranthus polyacanthus. The sequence goes on along the minus strand of JAPQRN010000529.1, from coordinate 9,400 downwards.
TCGGAAAGATAAAAATGATCTGAATGTTGTGTGCAGGCTATTTAACGTTGGGGTCTGTTTGCAGTGTACCTATTAAAGCAGAAAGACATAGGACTTGTACAGCTAATAAGCACACATCAATATTTGCTTGTGGAAAGTCATATCATCTTGGTAATAGTGAACAACATCATTGCACATAGTAGATTTGCCCACAGGACACAACAAAGGGCCAAGAATCATGAAGAATCTATTTTATACACTAATTTGGGATATTATGTTCTGTGGTTAACTGATAATTTGTGCAAAAGTTCTATAAAAAAGGAGGAAAATAATCAAATATGATTAAGTAATTTTTATATATTTGCTCATGTTGCACTGACCTAATGCAGAGATGGGTTATTTTTGGAGAGATGAGACAGGCTATCCTACAATTTACGCACAGGAACTATTATGCTTGTAGTTTTCTCTTTTTAAACTGTTGAGTCAGTAATGGTCATAGGCAACCTTAAGTTTACTTAAGGTCAGTTATGTGTGTTTTAAGTGCCAACACAGATTTTGGCAGTCAAATGCCACACAACTGGGAACCTTAACCAGGTGAAGGTATTCTAATAAGTCTGATTAATTTAGGTAGATATGATATCTGCAATAGAAACCTGAGTATTGGAGACAGTCAAAAAATCCTAGTTGTGCACATGCAGCCTTGTAAATAATTCTTGTCCCACTGTGACAAAGAAGTGGAAAGCCAACATTTGTCTTAAATGAGACTTGTAAAGCCATTAGGGCTTTCTTGTGAAGCAAAAATATGGCAAAAGACACATGTAAGAGTTGCTTTGCAGATTTAATAAATGAAATAATCTGTATTTAAATTAATGACAACTAAAACCCAATTTTCTCACTAACAACATATAAATTAAGAACATCTAATATTGAAAAACAATCTAGAAACAATTAATATTCCAAGATCAGAATATATAATCAGTCTAATAATTATTTCCAGAGCTGCAAAATACCAACAGAGTCTGCTGAGGTCAAACAATTCTATGAGGGTTTAAATCACATAAGACATTACATATACCATACATACCTTACAATAACCACAGCTAGGCCTGTCAATTATTACATAATGGCCTTATCACAATTATTTGGCCTAAATGAAATTATTTTATAGAATAATGATAATGATGTCATATTTCATCACCATTTCCACATCATTGTCCACTGTTTGAACTTTGACTGGCACTCTTTTATCATCTAGTCAATCTGCTTGTGCATTTAACTTTTTTAATTATCACCTCATTTGGCCAAACTACATGGTTTATTTTGATTTTGTACCTTGGTTGAATACTTCAGTAATGGGTTTTGTATATTTTAGTCATGTCATATCTGCCCTGTTTGATTTTTCTAACAAAAGGCAAACAGAAATATAGTTCATTTTATATGTTCCAAAATTCTATGCCAATAAACAAAGTATAAATAAACTATTATTAGACTTATACTACTGTGGTTGCATAAAGTTAACAGAATTGACAATAATATCTTTAATTGCAATTACTGTATTTGTATGACAATTAATCCTTAACTAAAGTCTCAATATAGTGACAGCCTTAAAGAAGCTCCCTTCCCTCTCAGAAACCTTGATATGCCACCTGAAAGAGTGTGCGTAAAGAGTTTATGCAAAGAATCTGGAATAAAAGGTTTGTATGTGCGACATAATACTATTAATATTATTAGCTGGTAGAGATCGTTGTGGCTGAAATGAAGACCAATCAAGGCTCCACGCGTTTAGAAACCTGGATCATGTCCGGACGCTGCTCTTTTGACCTTTTACTACCTCAGTTTTCCTTTATGCCCTCCTTCTAGGGACACTGGTCACACTTCCATTCATAAAAACTGATAGCAATCTACAGCACTATAAAAACGATGCAGTTCAGAGACCGCATATGGTGCAGATCCACCCTCCCCTTAATCACAACACACACTGTTAGCCGCTGATTTGTGCAAATGGTTGACTGAGGCCACTATACCGCATCCAATGCAGACTGTCCGGAACCTATGTCGGAGGCTTTCAATAGACAGTATTCCACTACAATGAATAGAATAACGGCGTACTATCCCGCAAAGGCGTGCGTTCCATTTGGCACGTACACACACGAAACCATCGCGGGAAAGCCTCACAAATACCTGCTGTTCTCCACAGCAACCTAAACAAAATCGTTATATTTGACTGAAAACAACTTATTTTAAAAATGTAATTTTTGTGCACACCAAAACTGCGAAATTAGCTGCAACGAAACCTCTGAACAGACCGATACCCATTGACGGTGCTGGCGTGAGAGCAATGTTAACACTGCCACCACAGACAATCACTGAAATGAATATCACGTGAACGCGCATAAAGCTAAACACACAGAGCGAAAAGCTAAGCTAACAGAGAAGCTAAGGTGGTAACAGGGTGATTTTGCCGTCTATGAAAGGGAGAAGGGGCAGGTAATAGCATGTTATTAATCCTTTTGCAAGCAATAAACTTGTACACGTCCGATAGAATTTTAAGCATTTAAGTGTAACAGCTTACATTAACCATGAGAAGCAGATAAAGCCAAACGCATGCTAGTAGCTAAGCTACCTACTGTCAACGTTAGTTTCTTATATTTGTACCGGTCACTCTGCCCATTACCCGACGTTTAAGCACTTCTCAGTTAGTTATACTGCAACGGTTGCTGGGCACAGCACTACTCCGCCCATTCAACAATACTTAGTCTTTAAAATCATGAGGTAATAAACCAGGACGTAATACTGCTATGGCTACACGGCTAGCTTGTTGGCTATATGTGAGGGAAATAACTTACCCGACAAAATTCTTGGCAATAGTTAAGAGAGGACTGGACTGGAGAGTCATTGCTTTGATTAACCACGACTTCTTGCAGTTCTCGTAAGCGTTGTTTAAGTTCCCCTATGGTTGCATCGATACCGTTCTCAGGACCACGGTCCTTTTCGGCCTCCTCGTCCGCCATCTTCACACCCAGCTCCAGCGCGTACCACTACTGCGTAACTACGTAACCTGCGCGAGGCAATGTTTACGTAGTGATTACTGCAGAATTCACTCAGGACTGTAGGAGACTGTTGCCATGACTTCAGTGTACTTGTTTCCCATTTTATCCAATTATCTTGATGTATTTCCACTAAAACCCGCACACTGCTGTTATTTAGACTATATATCCATAGGAGTTTGTATAATCCAAGTAACACAGAATAAATATCATTATTAAAAATAACACACATACATTAATAATAAAACGATTAGATTTGTAAAATGAAGAGTATATGCTAGGAGGCTGTGGAGGATGAGGGTTATACACTCTAAATAAAGATGATGATACGCTGTTTTCATAGATACTTTACTTCAGTATCTTTCAAATCAATACCATAACATATAATATATTGCAACACAAATGCATACAAAAAACTTTATTTTGTCATTTTCACTTTAAAAAGAAAAACAAAAGCAGCTCTTTTCTTTGATCAACCCATTTATCAAAGTGTAATTTCATTCCAACTCTGGTGCAATGAAAATACAGGCATACATTATTTTTTTATTATCTACACCAGTTATAGCCCTTCTTAAAATGTTGTATTTAAAAGTTACTGACTCTGACTCTCCAAGAACATTTTGTTTACGTGGGACACTGATCTATACAGTGTTTTTCATTGCAAACAAAGTGTATATGTATGTGTATAAATGTTATAGGCCATTCAACATATTTACTATACCTAAATAAATAAGTACTTACATATTTTTCAGCCATTCTACATTTAGGTGACCATGAATAAACATTTGGGCAGGTAGTTACGATTTATTTTGTCAGAGAAACATTATATTTAGTAATTTTATACCACAAAAATAACAACAACTTAAGAGTTACACAGAAAGCTTGTGAGTTGATGTTAAATATATGGTGTTCCAGAACCGGGGTAAGTTGTAACAAGACATGCTGGGGTAAACTGTAACAATAAGATAAAGCAATAAGCCTATTGTCTGTGTCCAAAATGAACTTTTTGACTCTTTTGAGCCACATTTTGTAATAACGGTGCATTTTGTGATAAACGTCCAAAATGTAATAACTTTTTCATTTCAATTTGTAATAAACTGCCCCAATGCATTTTGTAATAAGTTATTATATTTATTACAAAATGCACTTGCAACTTTTTTTATTTGCTGGGAAATGTAATAATATGGTGCATTATGTAATAATACCTATTATTGTTGTTCGTTAAAGAATGAATTTAGACAAGAGTGACTTTTATTGATTTTTATGCAATTTCCCTTAGAGCTATGTAGCCTTATACATCTATGTATGACAGAATACTCTACGCCTATTTGAAGTTTGGAAATATACAGGCCAATAACTTGTGGCCAAATTCAAAGCTTTTAACACCGTCTGTCACCCAGGGCTCTCCATCTTCTGTTCGTAAGGAGTCTGTGAGGAATCAACATTCAACTTTACCATCCTTGAGACATCGCGAAAAATTTGATACTAAACGAAAAAGGGTGAGAAAAAGCACACTGTGCTAAACTGATGATCAAGCATGCATTCAAACAAAACCTATCACAACACTACAATGTTAAGGACACTGTTTTGGTCAGAGTGAGGGATGGCGCCCATCGAGTCTCCAAAAAGTATCCCGTAAGGCGTGGTACAATTGTGAAAAAAATAGAAAGCTCTCAAAATACAAAGTGAGTTTCAGGGACCCAAAGACCTTCCATCAAACACAAAAAATGTTCTTTGTGTCAGATATAAGTAGTGCTACCTGGCTGTGGAAAAAGACACACCCTAAAAAACCCAAGACAGCACCATCAAAGAGAGGCCTAAACCCACTTTTGTTTCAGTACACACACACACACAGACAGACTAGAGGAATTTATGTCCATGGAGTTAAGCATTCACTATGACCCTGACCCAGATGGAAATTGTCAGTTTGCAGCCATGGCTGACCAGCTATCCACACTTGGAATATTTAGATCACCAGAAACCTTAAGAGATGAAATTGTCCAAGACCTCAGGAATTAACCATACAATGAAAATGGAACACCCTTGTTCAACTTTGTGGAGGGCAATGACTGGGATGGATACTTGGAAAGAATGGCCCAAACTGGAACATATGGTGACCACATTACATTGCAAAGAGCATCTGAAATTTTCCGGGTCCAGTTTCTTGTAATTTCCTCTCTGGGAATCAATGCCTCAACTACTGTATCAGAGTCAAACATATTCTCACAACAATCCAGTGCTAGTACTTGGTCATATGGCAGAGGGGCATGGAGAACATTATCTGAGTTTCGAGGGACCAGTCACACCATTTATAGAACATGTTTTGGATGCTCAAGCAGGACAGTTATATGACAACAACACACTTTCACCACGCCAGCCTGCCTCTCCAGTCGAGTCTGACCCACCTCTCCAGCCTGCCTCTCCAGTCCAGTCTGACCCACCTCTTCAGTCTGATGAGCCTGAGGAGCCTATTCCGAGTGCACCCCCTGTTCAACCTGTCCTACCGACTGAAATGCTTCAGTCTATTATCCAAATGACCCTTGAGGATGACATGTCAATGCTTGGGACGTTCAACAGAGTGTCTCAACATTTTAAAGACATTGCAGATCGATTCCATCGATCAATCATCTAAGGGAAACATTAAGCCAAAGCCTTGGGTTGGACGTCATTGGAAAGCACACAGTTAGTGTACAAAGGTTGTACAAAGCAGCAGGGCACTTTGGTGCCGTGGCATTAAAACTCAAGGAGCTGTTCGGAAAACATCCCAAGTGGTTTATGGCTTGGCTGGTAATTACACATATTAGACATGGACAATTTGAAATTACAGATATATTTTGGAAATAGACATTTTGTTGTTTGTTTAGCCTATTGAGGCAATTTCATTTAAAAAAAAAAAAATCTTAGTGGAGAAATTTGCTTGTCACTGCAGCTCTCTAAAGATGTACAGAAGACACTTATGTTGTTTGAGGCAGAACTTATATTCATTGGTTCATTATTATTTTAAATTGCCCATTAAAAGCCTGCATGTGTTGGTCACATGTATTGTTGTTGAAAGGTTCTGTTAATGCATAAATAAAGCTGTTCTTTACCTATTCATCAGCATTTCTATTTTGTATGTGCATGTGTTAATGTTTTCAAATGGATTCAATTTTGATGGCCAGAGTTTTGTTCTGTATTATAAGAAGCATAATAAGGTTTGTTGGATGTTTTTAACTATTCTTGATGTGGCTTTGGTATAAAATAAACAAAATAGGAAACTTTCCATCAGACATCTGGAATTTACTATATATTGTCTGTTAATGCAACCTTTGAATAGTCTACTGATAGTAATTGCTAAGTACTGCTACTAGGCTAATACAGTGATACTAATAATAGGCCTAGCTTTTTACAAATACTTGAAAGTAAAATAAAATACAATTAACAAACAAATAAACTATGCTTTAGAATTGTTATTACATAATGCACCATGTTACTACATTTTCAAGAAAATAAAAAAGTTGCAAGTGCATTTTGTAATAATCTTCTCAAAATGTAATAACTTATTATGTAATGCGGCAAAATTTATTACAAAATGCGGCTTTATCACAAAATTAAATGAAAAAGTTATTACATTTTGGAGGTTTATTACAAAATGCACCGTTATTACAAAATGTGGCTCAACAGAACTCACCAGCCAAGAGGACTTTGTGATTAAAAAAAATGCACTGGTGTCCAATATATACACATTAGGTTTGGTTTTGGTATTTAATTATTGATGACAATATAGTATTATTGAGGGGCAGTCGTGTCAAATATAACAGGGACTGCATTTAGCCTGTTGTATCATTGTATTTAGGGAAAAATTGTGTAACATGTTTTTGGTTATATACAGTGTCTTAAAAAGAAAAAAAAATGTCTTGTTAAAAAATTACTGTAGAAATGGGTGAAAAACATTACATAAATAAAATTACTGTAAATGTACTGTTCAGTTGAACATGTGACTTAACTCCATCCTGTGAGTTGTGTGTGGACAGTTAGGCTACACTGTGTGCACAGTCTACTGTGGTGCAGATACACATTTGTGCATTTGTTTTAAATCAGGGCCTTATGAGTATGTCAGTAACTGACGAACACAGACTTCGCTACCAAATCTGAACTGGAAACCTGATTTAAACCCATGCATGTGCAAGAATGTCACTACTTCCTGTTACCAGACATTCTAAATAAAATACTGTGTTTTATATTTATATTGTGAAATAAGATTCCAATAATTCTTATTTTGATTGGGGCATGAATATTTTCTCGAAAGACCCCAATCTTTTAGGTTTTTAACTTAATTTCAACGTTGTGCCATTTGAGTCAGTCTCTGACTGGACTGGTAAACTGCAGCTAGCTTGCTAACAAACATTAGCTGCTGGTAGCTTCCTCAATTGTCTGATCCCTAAAAAAACCCCTATATTTATATGATGAAAAATGGAATCTTCTGTTTTTATTTTATTTACCTAGTAAAACCAAAGATAGCAGTACTTTATTTCCATGCTGGAAACTACATTTCAAGATTGACTTTATTGTCTCATAATGTAGGGACCTGCGCTACATCCACACAAACCACTAAAAGACATTCAACATATACAACATATGTTATACATACATGTGAAAATTCAGCATCTTCCTGTCACCAGTATTTCAACATAAAAAACAAATGTGTTATAGATTTAAATAAAATGTTATCTTTTGTTTTACTAGTTGTAAAATAAAAGATTCAAATGAATTCTTAATAAATTAACAGGCTACATGTTTTTCCTGTTTTGTAAAGAATATCTAACATCTGCTGCTAATAAAATAAGAGATTAACATCAGTTTTTAAATGAACGTCAATTATGTATAATTTCATCTCAGTCTGTGACTGGACTGGTAAACTGTACAGAGCAAATATTAGCTTCTGTTAGCTTACTTGATTGTCTGATCTGTAAAAAACATAATATTTATTTGTTATGTTATGTAATGTAAATCTTATATTTTTAAAATGTTATAACTGGTAAAACCAAAGACAACATTATTTTATTTGAAGCCCAGAAACTGCCGTAAAACGTTTTTTTGACAGAAAGTAGCTTCATTTTCACACATGTACAAATCTGCTTTCTGGTTCAGACCAGGCAGTGACGTCACCTATTCAAATAGTAACTGTAACTAAATACGCTTATAAATATAAATACATGCATTCTACCATCCAATTCACCAACTAGTATATCGGTAGAATGATAGTGACTGGATTTGAGAGCAAAGCTATGGTACTGCCATAAAAAGAAAATTTACTGTGACAACAAAGACTAATCGATCAAAGTCAAATCAAATCAAAACTAATTACTGTACTTATTGCAGTTAAAAACATTGGTGGTCAAATACAAATTGTTTGAAATCATGACAATTTTCTTATCAATTACAGAAGACAATTCCCACATGGTTTAAATTGAATTAGGTCAAATGATCTAATATTTAACAAAAAGATGAAGGATTCCCAGATTGAGATTGATAATGAAATGACCATCATGCATTCACAGAGGCTATGTTTCTGCAAAACAAGTACTTTTGATACACAAGTAGGCTACATTTGGTGATTATCATTCTGTACCTTTACTTGATTGGGATGTAGAATGCAGGACCTTTATGTGCACAGAGCGTATTTTTGTTGTATTGGTACTTTTGGTAAATTATCTGAGTACTTCATTCACCACTGTTATTGTTATTGCAGGTCACTGTATTAAATTCAACCAAGTCTTTTCTCAGTCTGATCTGGTTTCCACTATAATGGACATTGTACGCCACTTTTAACCACAAACTCTTTGTCTGCCATAACAAACAGTTATATGATTCACTACTCACACTATGACAGGCAAAGACTTTGACATTTTATCATACTTTAAACTTACAAGATAAGAAAGACTTTTGGCAAGTTGCAATTAAAGGAAACTGTGTTGAAATTTTACAATAATAATACTGATAGTTTTATTAAGTCTTAATTACACACATGTCAGGGTACATTTTTCTGATCATTATTGACCGTCTTTTTGAATCCAGAATATTGAGCAACACCCACAACATTAGCTTATGTCTATGGACTATAAATGGAAATAATCTCATCTAACAAAAAACTGTGAATTTTGGGGTAGAAGAAAGCAGGGGCCAAAGTAACACATTTTAAAAAATATCATTATAGACAGAATGTGTGACTTGTTGATCCCAACATAAATTAACTTCTATCAATACCAGGTGCTATTTTGCAATAATGTGGTAAGAACGGTAACATATCTCCTTTTCCCAGCAAGACATCACACTGATAAGGGGATTAACTGTAGCGCATTTTCCTCTGCATTAATGCAGTTTGAAGAAGGACG